>JACFYI010003352.1:306742-318532 GCA_014898755.1 Handroanthus guayacan | reverse complement strand
CACCACCTTGCGCAGGAATTTTCTTGAATCGAATCATTATAAAAAAACATAAGTGATATACTTGTTCATCAAGACAAGAAAACGGATTCTTTCTTAAAACTCACAAACCTCTATGCATAGATAACTTGCACCCAATGTGCATCTCATATGATCCGCTAATCAGTGATCGAGGCGCACATCAAAGAACAAAGACCCACCATAAGGTTATCCTGGTCCCTCAAATCTAAGGACTAATTATATGCACTATCATAAGATAGAGAGTAATCCATCATCGAATGCCTCTATAGCTATCTCATGAAATTCTTTATGTTGGGTCTCTCAGTAAACTTGTTCTTCTAACAAGTATCCACTAACATGCACTAATGTCAACTACATTGATTACCCATGAAACGGGATAATGATTCAACTCCTTGAATCATGCATCGTTAGTGCAAGTCTATCCGAATCCAAGATGCCCTCGTGTCAAGGATTCTATGACTTGGAGAATTTAAGATCAAGACATCTAGAGACTAGTTTCATTATCACCATCATACGCGTGACATAGCCTCATGGCCTTATATGATCAAGAGGACTTCTTCCATATCGATTGTTGATAAGACAATTTACGAGGATATGAAAAAAATAGCCATTTTATATATATTGCAAAAATAAGATTGTTTACAGAAGAATAGTAATGATAAAACCAAATCTAATTGGCTGCGGGGGCACTACTCTAATAGTTCATGCCGCTTCATGGTCAACTTTTTCGAGTGTTTTTCATCAGAAATAGGTCACATGAATCAGATGCCTCATTATAATAGGCTAAAAAGTTTTTTTTTATAATCCAACTACCCCTAGTCGTCTTCACACTAGACCAACTATTCCTTTCTATCGATGCCTTGTTGTGCCTGAAATTAGTCGAAACATATGAAAGTCACGTATTTCACTATAGATGGTCCAGGCATTAAAAGCAAGTGGGACGAATTATGGATGTTTTGAGATAGAGAAAGAGAAAAGTTAGGCAAAAGGGCATTTGCAATTCTGGGTTTGGCGAGATTAGAATGAAAATTGAGATTTTAACCCTTTACAAATGAAGTACGACCTATTCTTGGTGGAAAAATACTCAAAAAGTTCATCATGGAATAATGTGCGCTACCTATTCAGGTTTTATGGGGCATGACCTAATTACCAAAATTTTAAAGGATAAAGTGCTTTTTCAAAAATTTTGTAGGGGCAAACTGCAAAAAATAGGATAGAAACGCATGTGCAGCGCATGTGATCAAATTCCGGCGAGAAAGTGACGGAAAAGTTAACTTCAGGGGGTAAGTACTATGTTTAATCTAGTTTTAGGAGGTACAATTACATTACACAAATTATAGGAAATAAAGTGCTAAAATCGATTTTTTCCAGGGGCAAGGTGCGAAAAGTTCTATTAATAATCTATACTATATGTAACGCATCAATGTACATTCAAGTTTTGTTCCTAAAATATTCTTTAAGGTTAACTCATCTTAATAATAACTCACAACTCAAAAGGTCATACCTCGCTATATCATTATATATTAAATTACGTATATTTATTACACATACTCTAATTATTAACTATACACAAATTAAGATTGCTTTATATTTTGTTGTATATATTTGTGAGAAATATATTAATTATTTTATACATACGTGATTTTTCCTAAATACCACGCGCTATTAAATTGCATGTTCAATAGGAATTATAAAGTTGTACGTCTTTGGGCATATTTTAAATCTAATGCTTCAGTCTCGACACAAACTCGTTTTCTTAAGGGGGAAAAAATCGACTAGTTTATTCAAAAATTATATTCATTGTTCAAATATTATATTTATGTATGTTTTATGTATGGGATGTACATATATGAGTGTGTGAGAAATTATATGCATATTATGTAAATCTCTCTCTCTCTCTCTCCCTGACGTACACATTATTCAGAACGCCTACTCTTCAAAGTCGGTGTTGTATTGCCCAACTTTATGTTCCAGAAGTTAGGCATTTTACACTTCAGACATTGTCAATTTTCTACCGGAGGACTCAACCTTAGTAATTAATTTTTTTTATCTCATTTATATATAAAGGGACTTAGTTCTGATTTAGGGAGAATTGCAAAAAGACCCCTGTGTTATATCTAATTAGCTAAAAGATCCCATGTTATTTTAAATAGCTTAATCCCCTCTGAATTTTTGAAAATTAGCTTACGTGTTCCATATGCCATTTTCCACAAAATCTTTGTGTTACTTGACAAAAAAGCCCCTGTCCATAATAGAAACTGAATGCCAAAAACCCCTTTTTTTGGCATTTCATTTCACATTTTCACTGCAACAAACCCTAGATTTATTTATTTTTAATTTCACTAAAAAAATAATGATTTAGTGCTTCAAGAAATATATGTCTTGTCATTTTTGTAGAAAATGAATAAACTTTATATATTAAATAAATTATTAGAAACCTATAAATAAATTTGCATTATTGGAGTCAATATAAAATATATCAATTTATCACGAATTTCTAATATAAATATATGTATAAATAATTTAATATGATCTTTAATTTTAATTAAATCTAAATTTATTGATTTAATACTAAACCCCAATGTTTAACATTTTTCTATATAGAATTGGTTGTTTTGGATTCTTATTGAGCAAAATATATACCATGCATATAAATGTATATAATATAAATATTTGTCAATATATATAAGTGTAAAATTTTGTGCTATTTGCATCATCCAATAATCTTGTGAAAAAAGTTAAGTACATCAACTACATACTCTATAAGATATTTATTTTAGATAATTGTGAATAAAATTATTTAATTTGAAAGTGATTGTTTTAAAGTTATTTTAAACTTAATAAACTTGATAAATTTTGAACTCACATATCAACCAATAAAAAACTATTTACTTCTCAAATTTCAGTATCTTTTATGAAAAATGATCCAATAGTACTTGAGAAAATATATGTTTGGTCATTTGCATATATATATATATATAAGATAAAATTTTTTAGGTAAATAGTTTGTTAAATTTAAGCAAAGAAGAAAACATAGAAGAAGCAAATGGAGAAGAAAATAGAGAAGAAAATGAGAAAAAGATGACGCACTTGCCTTAGACATTAATGCAAGGGTAAAAATGTCATTTCAGGTGCAAAAACAAAGTCCCAGCCTCTTTTGGCGCGGGTCTATTACACATCCAAAAATTGGATGCGCTCAACTAATTTTCAAAAATTGAGAGGGGGATTAAGCTATTTAAAATAACACAAGGGTCTTTTTACTAATTAAGTATACCACAGGGGGCCTTTTTGCAATTCTCCCTTCTGATTTCTGAATAAAAATTACTTTTGTTAGACAAAAGTCATTATATGTTTTTGTTATATAGTAACGTCATGTATTATATATATATATATATACATAAATTAAAATAATATAACTATATTTTTCTATATAATCAGCAAAGTGTGGTCAAATCCAACTGAATTTGAGTTACAACATTCCTATTATTCCGAATTGTCTAATTAATTAAACATGCTAATGTATATGTATATATGAAATAGAAAAAATTGCAAAATTAGTCCTATAACTTGACTCTACTAGCAAGATAGGACACTAATTTATCAGGCTAAAAAATTAGTCCTGCAACTTTTTTTAGCAATTTTGGTTCTTTTGATGCAAATTGAACTTATTTATCCAGCCCACCAATGACACGTTCCTTTTTTATTGATTTGACTTTTTCTATTTTAACTTCCATGCCTACGTGGCATTTCCACATGGATTGAAAATTTGTGCCAAAAATGTCTAAACAAAAGGGCAAAAAACCCAAACTTTTTCCAATGAAAAGAAAAAAAAATTATAAATTGAACGTTCAACAAGAGAGAGACCTTCGCTCGATAGGCCTTGGAGAAGAGAAAAAGAAAATCCTTATTCAATCTGCCTTGGAAAATAGAAATTACTGTCATTATTAATTATTTTATAGAGAAGAAGAGAGTTTCCTTTTATTAATCAAGTACAATGACCACTTTGCAGAAGAAATAGTGATATCTAGGCAAACAACTCATGTGAATGACCCACCAATAAATCGTAAGATTCCAATCTTTTTGTTTTTTAATTCTAAAGTTGATAGTTTTGGGCCTTTTGATATTGAATGGTCTCCCCTAAATGCTCCTTATTTTTTTTAGTGAAAATGGCTCCTTCCCCCGCCCCCGCCCCCATTATCTTTGTGTTTGTTGCACAGAAGAAGTTGGGGGTCACAATGGGGTAGGGAATGCATGCATTGCAACAAAGGGAGCTGAGGTGATAAAGGGATGGGGCCTGGGACTATTGCAATGAAGGGGGACAATTGGGATGACAGAGATGATTGGGATGCAATTTTAAGAAGCATTGATCTTAATGCCTTGGATGTTAATATTGATGAAAACATAAATGTAGAGAACAAGGAGGTTGAGGTGGATAAAATAGAGGAATTACTTGATGATGATGATAACGGGATTTGTTGGGCACTTCTGAGGGTGAAGTTAGTGAGGAGAGTGAGAATCTTGGCGACATAAATGAAAATAAAAATTAAAATGAGCAAAATAATGATGTGACTAATAATGATCAAAACACTAACAAAAATGACAGTGATGATAGTTTTTATTCAAATACAAATGTCATGAATTGAGGATAATTTGGTAGGTAGTGACACTTTTGAAAACATTGACTTCTCAAATCTCCGGATTTCCTGGAATCTTGTCCTAGATCTTTCATAGCCTGGAGAAAATAGAAAACAACTTAATCTCAATGGTTCTAGACCTACTTTAAGTTAGAGCTCGTGGTTGCTTCGGGCAACGAAAAAAGGCTTTTTAAGGGATAGAAACCCTCTCTGCCCCAATTTCCTCGACCTAGAAACATAGAAAAAACTTTTCTGAATGCGAAGTGGATGAATATAAGAGTTTGACAGCATTTTCTATCTAAGAAATTGGTTGAATGAGGCAAAAAAAAGTCGGGATAGGTAGAAGGGAAAACTCTATTTTTCCCAGTTCTCTCTCTCTCTCTCTCTCTCTCTCTCTCTCTCTGAGAACGCACCTCTCTCGAAAGCACTCTGCTGGGTCAACACTAACACTAAGAGACGAAAGCTAGGGGCACGAATAGGATTAGATACCCTAGTAGTCCTAGTCGTAAACGATGAATACTAGGCACTGTGCGTATCGACCCGTGCAATGCTGAGTGATGATGAACTCACTAAACCCCCCGCTTTCAACCCTTAGAATATATTTAACCCTTTTTTTGAATTGGAAATGTTGTTTAGTAATAAAGGTCAATTTAAAAGAGCTATACAATCACATGCAACTGCAACTAAAAAAGAGATTAGGATTGTGAAAAATGACAAGATAAGAGTGTATGTTAGGTGCTATGATAAAAAATATCCTTGGAAACTTTGTCCTTTGAAGATAAAAGATTAACGCACTTGTCAAGTCAGAGAATACATTCTTACACACACTTGCAATGAGAAATTTGATAATAGATGCATGAAAACTAAGTGTTTAAGTGAGAGGTACATGGATTTATGGAAAATTGATCCAAAAAGAAGTGTGGAAGGGTTAAAAAACGATGCAATAAATGCTATGGATGTCAATGTGTCCAAGGATCAGGCTTATAGAGCACAAAGATTGGTGTTGAGAAGGCTTAAGGGAAGTGTTGAGGAGCATTTTGCCAAATTGTGGACATATTATGATGAGCTTAGTAAGTAAAACCCAAGTAGCACTATTTTGCTAGGTACAGAAGACTCTAATATCAGTGTTAGATTTAGCAAAATATATGTGCGCTTTCAAGCTTTGAAAACAACATGGAGGCTAAGTTGTAGGCCATTTATTGGGAATGATGAATGTTATCTATTAGGACCTACTAGAGGAGTGTCAGACACTGTAATTGGTATGGACCCACTAAATAGGTTTTATCCAATAGTTTATGTTGTGATGTCCATAGAAAACAGGTAGACATGGGAATGATTTCTCGCTATCTTGCACAGTGATCTACATCTTTACAATCCAAAGGCATAGACCTTCATGAGTGATAAATAGAAGGGGCTTATCCAGGTTTTGCAATCAATATTCCCAAGTTTGTCTTAAATTTATCTCTTTAATGTTTTTTTTTCTTCTGTTTTCTTTAGCTAATAATTTTCTTTTTATAATGTATATACCTTTATAATGTATAAAAAGGTATATATCTCATGCAACCTTTTGACATTTGGTTTAGTTCATTACAGGTACAAAACATAGGTTTTGTGTGAGACACATGTGGAAAGAACATGTATAATGCAAGGTCAGAGTGAAGCTTTCAAAGTTACTCTTTAGTGTGTAGCATCTGCAACCATAGTTGGTGAGTTCAAGAGAAAATCAAAGAAAATACAACACTTGGATGCCAAAGCATTGGAATCGTTGCAAGACAAACTGTCAGAGCAGTGGACCAAATCACACTTTAGTTCACAATCAAAGAGTGATATAGCATGTAATAACTACTGTGAGTCTTTTAATGTGTGCATTATCCCTGCAAGGGAGAAGCCTATCTTGACATGCTCAAAGTGGATTACTTGCAAGTTAATAGAGACAAGGCAAAGTCAAAGTGGAAAGATGAGAAGATGGGCCCTAGGATCAAGCTTTGCAAAACCGGACCGATCATCAAACTAGAAAAATTACTAATTTATGGTCCACTAATTCAACTACTGGTTACATCGTAATTGAACTGTAATGTTATAATCACATAATATATACTTATGCATTATATATTAATGATTAAAATTCTAAAAAATACAATATAAAAAATCAAACTATTAATTTCAACCATTATAATATAAAAGATCATTTAAACTAAACATAAAACAAAAAAAGTCTAAAAGATGATTGTTCATGTTTTAAATTAATACGCTCACATCATTACATAATCATTGAAATGTGAATATATAGGATCTAACGTATAAAACGCAACATTATTCAGTGATTTTGAACGATTTTTTCAGTTTTTTTTTTCTTTTTTTTAGAAAAAGGCCAAAAAATGAACCATTTCGGTTCGTGGTCCAACGAGTCTGACTACCCTGTCCTGTTTGATTTTTTAAACAGTGCCTGGGATCAAACTTATTCTACAAAAAAAATGCAAAGTCTACATCATTGTGTTGATATGGAGCTTTGGACATGCACATACAAACAGTGGGATTTAAGTGGAGTTCCATGTTATCATGCTATTAGAGCAATTCAGCAATAAAACCAAAGTGTTGATGCCTTTGTCAATGTGTATTATACTATTGACATCTATTTGAAAGTGCATGAGCTAGCCATTGTGGGTATTTGTGGAATGAAATTTGGTATGAGACCAACTTCATTCTTCCCTTACCTCCAACATTTGGGAAGAAGTTGGAAGGCCCAAAAGGGCTGAAAAATGAGGATTGAGGAGCCTGTCTCACGTCAAAAGAAAAGAAAACAGTAGGTGAAGTCAACTAAAATGAAGAGCAACAAAAGATAGTGAAATATAGGACTTGTCATAGAGAAGGACACAATGCTGCCACTTGTTCTTTAAATAAGCAGGTATATTATTAGCTTATTGGTCTTGAAATCATATTTTTTAACATACAAGCATCTTACATTGTTCTTACTACAATCTTGAATGACTCTTGTTAGGTGAGAAAAAAGAATGACCAACCATCTGCAAGCAATCCTAGAATTGAGCCACCTTTTGTGCTACAAGATTAGGCTGCACCATCAGCCATGTTACCACTAAGACACCAATCTCAAGCATATGTAGATTCCACATTCATGGACGTTGAGACCTAAGTTGATAGTGGCACTCAATTTGTATAATGGACTATTTGGCACCTCAAGATTGCAGACTGGACCTTTCATATTTAAGCAACTATCTCAATCTATTGCAATTGGCACTCAATCAAGTCAAAGCACATTGAATGCACCTACAATGGAGAAATGAGGAAGAAATTAGGGAGAGACCTTAGTGCAATGGTTCAAAAGGAAAAGGGCAAGAGAAAAACGGCACTTGATTAGTATTTCATCAATAAACACCAAGGGCATTTTGTACATTATCTAGCTTATGAGTATTTTTCCTACTTTGCATGGCATTGTTGATGAACAATGTTGTCTTGCCGCAACATCATGTGTATTTTGGTATTGTCTAGTTGTTGTTGTTGTTGTTTCTTTTTTTCCTTTTTTTGTTTGTTTGTTTGTTTTTTTTTTTTTTTTTTTTTGGTGATTCCTAGTTCAACCTTTACTTGGTGGCTAATTATGCATTTTGGGGGCGTTTTGCATCAATGTAAAGCCACAATTACAATGTTAATATTGGTGATAATTTACTCTTATTAGTTATCTAATCTTTTTAATAAGCAGGTTGATATGGCTTGCTTAATCTGTGTTTGTTAGTATAATATGTGATTTTGTGATATCTTGCATAAATTTGGTATGGTAGTGGAGTGAAATCCATGTATAAGTTGGTTAAAAATCTATTTCTGATTAATTGAATGGCATTTGAAGCTATTTGTGTGCTATAGAGCTAGCATATGCTATGATTGATGCATTATGTATTAGTTTGTTTTGGAACTCTGGAGCTCTCTCTAAAGAATAATGGAAAATAGGTTCTGGTGCATATGTGACTTTCATAAGCTATGTTTGTGTTGTGTGAAATGGGAGCTTTGGAGCTTTGAATTGGAGTCTTTTATGCTACCATTTACCTATGATTTGGAATACTTTATGATGCTATTTACTTGCAAATGAAATCTTTTATACTGCTATACTTTGGAGGCATAAAACTTGCATATATTCTTTTTTATGCAAAACGAAGAAAGGATTGAGGCATAGGCCCACAACCTGTGTATTAACATGAAAGGAAAGTATTTACAAACTATGAAAGCTAATAGAAGCAAATTAGAAACAAGGACTCTTCCCTTTACAAGTAAGCCCAAGTGCAAAAGTGCTTGTTCTATGTAATACAACTATGCTATGCCTCAAATCCAAAAATGAGACTCCAAAAATCTCTTTAAAAAATTTTTCTCCAAAATTGCATCATATGTCTTGGACACGAGTTCACAATCTATCTCAACTAATACCAGTGACTACCTTATAGCAACATATATATCAATTCATGAAGCGGCCAAAACCAAGCAGTCACAAGTGCTACAGCCTCAATTTAGCACGACAACACAACAGATTTCATGTGCACAGCAAAATTCAGCAATATCACCAATTCATAAATAAAAAAATATCTTAATAAAATATTTACGCAATAAAAACTTCTATAGTTAGTTCTAAACAAGAAGTATTAAAACTTAGCCATAAAACCACAATAGCAGGAATTAAACTATGCATCAAATTATAGTGTTTCAGCATGGTCTTAGAGAAATTCAGCAATAGTAGTAGCCAAAGCAGCATAGGATTGCATCTGATCCTTAGCGGTAGTTACACATGATGCTTAGCAATATTAAAATATTCTTGCACCATATCTTTAGGAGTTTACATGTAACAGAGTTTAAGTCACCAAATTCTAGAATAACAACAATTATTTTCTACTCACAGCAAATTTCCAGTCCAGCAACAAGTCTCATGAACCTGAAAAATTTCATCATGTTAGTAGGATTCATATCCAAGTTAGTAGATCAAATATGTTGCAATCATACCTTGGAGCAATTCTCAAAATTCTCAAAGATAATAACAATATTCTTTTGGCTCAACAAAATGTAACTCATCAAAAATAAAAAAGAAAACATAAAAGACTTGTAATCCTTAGTCAGATGTAGTGCATGGAACCCATATGAAAATTTTCCAATTAATAAACATCGAATAGGAAGTGCAAGAGATGCTTTTCAAACTTGAAAAAATTGAGTCAATGGTACTACTTCACGATGGCTTTTCTTTTACCATTGTTGCCTTAAGTTTTGAGAAAAACCCTTCAAAAATTCTTGCAATAAACTTGAATTAGACCTTTCAATAGGGGAAAAAGTTCATAAAAATGGAATTAGAGGCTATATTTTCAAAACATGATTTAGATTTTATGGAACTTAAAGTAGATCCATCAAAAAAGGCTAGAGGCGATGGAGTTAGGTAAAGAAAAAAGATGTGCTTTTTAGTGAGAGGAAGTATCAGATTCTAGAGAGAATGAGGAGGGTTCTTTATTTCTAGCAATTTTTTTCTATTTTGTTTTTAATTGGCAAAATAAGAATATGGATTATTTTTGAAGTCCATGTGGAAATGTCATATAAATTAAAAAAGAAAGCCAAATCAATGAGAAAAGACATGTCATTAGTCGACTTGAGAAATAAGCTCAACTTAGGCCTAAAGGAACAAAATTGCCAAACTTTTGGCCCCATAAGTTAGTGTCCTATTTTGCCAGTAAAGTCAAGTTACATGACCAATTTTGCAATTTTTCCTATGAAATATATTTCACCATTTTTAAAAGAAAAAATTAATAAATTGTCATTCTGTACTTAATTGGAGATAATTACAACTTTACCTCTTAAACTATGGCTATTTTTATAGTTCACTTACCAAACCATTTTTTGCCACAAATGGCATTACAAATTTTTGAAATATTTGCATGTTGCACCCTAGACTAGTTTTTGGTGGAATGTTAGGGAATATTCCTTAAAGATATCACTATCAATTTATAATTGAGGGATAGTACAACTGATAGTTCCTTAATTGCTCAACACTTTTTCATGCTTTTAGTTATAAAATTATCATATTTTCGCAATAACTATGCTAAAAATAGCGCTAAGTGCTTAAAAGTTTAGGAAACAAATCAATAGCACAAGAAGAATACAAAAAAGAGCAAGAAATCAGAATGCGGCTAAGTAGTCCACTAGACTATGTGTGACTGCACAAGCCATTGTGTGCGAATGCAAATGCAAAAAAGTAATGATGAAATGCACTATACTATATGCAACCTCACATCTATTTGTATGTGAATGCACAAACAATGAAAATAAATAAGGCATCTACTGTACTCTATACGACCACATAACATAGTGTGTGGGCATACATAGGCATGAATAGGTAGAATTTTCAAGAATTCATGTTTTGGACAAATTAAGACCAATTGGACTTCTAATCGAAAAGGCTATTTGTTCTCCCAGTCAATTGTGGACTCACATGTTGGAACTAGAAGACTTGAAAGAAGCCAAAATTGTCAAGAAACTATTTAGAAATCTAGTTAGGACTCTTGTATATAGGTAAGATCTTTATTTTTATCTTTTGGCATCATACCATATAGCTTAGAATTTATCATTCTTGCGCAATTGTATTTTCTTAGTAATTTTCTCTTCCAAAGCTCATGTTCATTATGAATACAAATTAATTTTCTTTTTCCTAGAATTATGGATGAACTTCTTTTACATGAATTAACTCCAAGTCTTCATTTCCTTTTGATGTTTGATTGGTACTAATTTTCCTTTATCACAACGTTTATTTAACTTGATTGCCCGATCAACAACTAGGTTAATTTTCTAGATCTTAGAAATTCTCAAAAGGGATATTTAGGTAGATGAGCATTTGTCCAATTTTATTTGCATGAGGTAAATAAATTGATTCATGTGTGAGATAGGAGAGATGATCAAAACAAGCATAGAGTAGTATACCAAAAACAAAAATTTTCAACAATTGAAGGTTAAATAGATATTTCAGCACATGATTATTATAGATCTGAGATCATCCATATGGATCTACTTATGCCAATAAGATTTGGATGTAGGAAGAAATGATTTACCTCAAAATCACTGTAATATGAAGAACTAATCTTGATCTCCAAAATCTCCTCAAGGC
>JACFYI010003352.1:226718-268496 GCA_014898755.1 Handroanthus guayacan | reverse complement strand
CATTTTTTGTTGCCACCTTTTAAAGTCATGCCCATTGAATTTTTCGGGCTTCTCGGCTTGTCCCATTGCAACTGGGGCAGGTGCTACAGGTTGAACAACAATAGGAGCAACCTGTGCCCCGTTACCAACATTCGCAACGTTGGATTCCACATTGATTTCATTGTTTGAAGCCATGAATTTCTGAAGCATAAAACACTTTAATAATTAAGCAAACCAATTTTACAATTAATTAGGAAAAGAAAATCAATTCGAAATAGTAGATAAAAGACAAAGATAATCTAATAATTACAGTATGTTAGTTTCGTTTAAAAAGCCCAGAACAGTACACGTAATTTACTTATGCAAATAAAAGACGTCCAAAGTTGCAATTGAACAACCAAAGCAATAAGTGTTCTGAGATATGAATGTTGCACCGATAATATGCAAAGGTCAAAATCCGAGAAATAAAATACAAAAGTTAACAAGGTCTATTCAATAACGAAACTGTGTTGAGCACAAATTCACGCACTTCCAGTAATTCCTGCTTAGCATGCAAGACATTTCAATTAATTTTGAATTCAAACGTACAAATCACTCCAAGTTAAAGGTACAGTTGCATTAATTATGAAATTTGTCTTCTAGTTAAATCCTGTACTTAAGAATTATAGTCTTAATTAATTTAACTAATAGTGATTGTGCTTAGTTGCATGCAATGTTGTCCAGTAGCCATATATTTAATGAACCACTTACTCAAATAAGGCAACGAAGACAGAATCATACACCAGAAAAATTGTTCTTGAGACAAACATAAGATACAAAGGAAAGGACAGACTACTTAACGCAAGTATTACACAAGTATTCGGACCAACTACTAACCAAAATGCCAACTGGAATCAAATTGATGTTTATAATCGAGGTCAGAAAATTAAGGACAATAAATAACACACAAGTATTAGAAGATCAAATTAAAACCTTAAACTGTTAGAAATAATGACCATGCGTACCTATGTGATTTGTTTTCTAAAACACACAAGTACGCATGGTCATTATTTCTAACAGAACCTCTATGTTTCTTTCGTAAACTTCAATTTGGTAAAGCTCCTTTTAAAAGTGGGTTTTTATGTGTTGAAAGTTTCTTCCTCTTTTGTTTTTTTTTTGTTTTTGGAACTAAAAAAAATACAAAAAAGGATCATCGAATGAAGGTTTGATTTGATTCTAGAAATTGTGAGAAATAGTAGAAATTTCTACAACAATGGGAAAGTTTTTAAGAAAATTAACAAAGAATTGGTAAAGTTTTTATATTGGCATATTAAAAATATTAGCATCTTATGTGCACTCTGTGTATAGATCTATGCCATTTAGCATACAATTGGTGTATTTTCATGAAACTATAAATGTCAATAGTGAATTGTGATTACAATAATCAATTGTGAGTTATGTAGTAACTGTAGTAGGTTGTGAATGGTGTAGTGAAAGTTTAGGATACAGGGTACAAATATGAGCACACAAATAATATTTACGAAGATCGTATAAAATCTACGTTGGACACTCTATTTCAATTCATGTTCCATCACCTATTTTATTGCACGAATGCTTACAAAATGTATGAAATCCACAATTCTTTTTTTAATAAAGAAAGAATTAATACACTTGTTATGCATTCAAAATAAGAAATAAGAAATGATGAACTGTTTTAGAATAGATGATCTCAGTCGCATAAAACCACATTAAAATGGTCTAGATGGTACTTTATTAAAAAATATCAATTACCTTTTTCCAAATATATATATATATATCTTAGATACCTAATTTTTTTAAATGCGTTAAATAACTGAATGATAAATTGGGACGTTCAGAGATTTGTATAAGAATTATCATAACTTTCCAATTTCATTTTGAATATTACATTCTTTTCATATTTTACAAAGATTAAAAGGTAAAGTCGTAAAAGTACACAAAATTAAATTTCATTTGGAAACAAAACCAACTACTTTTGGCTGTAGAATAAATTCCTTAGTAAATAATTAATTATTTACGCCAACCAATCATTTAGTTTGAAAAGTATGAGAAAATAATATTGCATAACAATTAATTGCACGAGAGTGACTTTAATTTATTTATTATTGCATAATCACCCAATACAAAGTCCGAAGAAAAGTCGAGTCTACCTACCCAGAAATCACAATATAAAAACGCGCACAACACCCATATTTCCGATTAGTCAGAGGCTCTTTTGCTGTCCGTTTGAAATACCAAATCGCCAACGTGAATCAAAGGGCCACTTTTGCCATTTCTTGAATTTGTACCCTTTTTCACCAACCCACCTATTTCGGTCAGGATTTGTACGCCAGCGTACAACTGACCAAGCGGGGAGAAAAACAAACGCCTCCCCTCTGAATCACCATCCCCATTTTTCTTGATCTTTCAGTCGCATATTTAGATTCTTCAACTAGCGAAGAGAAGATATTGCATGTGCTGGATTATTGCTCTTGGAATGTATTCTGATGATATATAAAAGTTAATGCAACTGCCGCTTTTTCTCCGTCACCTTTCCTTGAAATAAACTCTTGCCTCGGTTTATCGAACGGGCTCTTTTAAATTCTTGATTCATTTGGTGTTTTGTTACCCTTATATAATTGTAAGACGATCCCTGTTTCTCTATATTCATTTTTGCACTCCTGCATAGTTTTCTTTATTTTTTCTTTGTCTTCTATTGTTTTTGCTCTTTGTTCATGTGAGTTTCATTTTCTCTTGAATTTTTTGTTTTTCTTTTCGCGCGGGCGTTGCCTAATTTCTGGATTTTTACTTTTTTATTTTTGGTTATTTTCGTTCTGTTGTTTATGTTAACACACCCATTATTGATATGCTCTTTTTTTCATTTGTTTTTCTGGTTAGAATGGTAGATTTGGGCATCTTTATTGGTAGAAATCTATTGTTAGATCTGACTTTGGTAATTTTTTCAGTTTGATGTTTCGTCTTAATAATTTCCTATTATATAGAGTAGTACATTTGTCTTAGCGAGTGATATCACCACTGTTTCTATTTGCATTGAGGAAGTTCAGGATTGCTAATTTAATTTCTGGGTATGTTATTGTAAGTGAACATTTGGCTTGTAACTGATTGTGTAATGCTACGAGTTCAGTCCCCTCCCTTCATTTGTTTGTTTTAGTTTGTAAATTTGGCCCTGTTTCAGATAATGAATACTTATACAGTACTTCTTGAAAGAGAATGAAATGGGTGCTGTGGTTCTGGTCGCACTCTGGTGTCTTGATTTTGTAAAAGCATTAAATTTGTGAGAATGTTGAATGATTTAGGCCATTTAATTATTCCTCACTTTCATATGCTTACTGCCTGCAAAATTTCATATATGTAACAGAACAAAATGCATATTTATTTTGTGGTAGGGGATGATAATGACTGTATTGTCATCGTATATGATTTATTAGTGTAACTTGGTATTTTACCTTGGTTTTACTTCAGAATGGCTGCAACTGCATTTCACCAAACAATCGGGACTCTTCAATCTCGTGGTTGCATTGGTAATTCTGCCTTCAGTCAGGAGAATGGAATTGCTTCATTTAGGTCGATTTCAAAGGGTTTCAAGCTAGATATTTCTCTCTTGAGAAGAGATACTTACTGCTCTAGAAAGAGAAGTTTCAGTGTAATTCAAGCATCATCTTCACAGGCTACAGTCTTTGATCCCGTTTCCTCCCCATCAAACAACACAGCAAATGACTCCAAGAGGAAATCAAGTAATGTTATCTATCCATGATTTGGTTTCATGTGGGGAAAAAAAGACAAAAAACGAACCTAAAAAACTTCATTTGTCATCAATAGAATGTTGATGGCTTCCTGTGTATTATAGTTTCTAATGTTGGGATTTTTCCAGGTGAAGCTGCATTGATTTTGATTAGGCATGGTGAGTCTATGTGGAACGAGAAGAACCTATTCACAGGTTGTGTTGATGTGCCACTAACCAAGAAGGGAGTGGAAGAGGCTATTGAAGCTGGCAAAAGAATCAGCAACATACCTGTTGACATGATCTATACGTCTGCACTGATTCGTGCACAAATGACTGCTATGCTTGCGATGACTGAACACCGTCGCAAGAAGGTATATATTCAGAAGAGTTATCAATTTTGAAAATTTTATGACATATTCAAATCTGCACTCGGCGTCCAGTTTGCATTGTTCTTTACAGATTTGATAATTTAGGTAGTGGTGCCTTTTTATGTTGACTACATAATTGCTATAGTATCATATTCTCAACTATTGTAGAGACAGATGCTCTATGGTGCATTTTCGTGCTTTCTGAGTGAAAAAAGAAGTTTAGGCATGGGCTTATCCTAAAGCTTACAGTTTTGAACAATATGGAGAATCTATAATTGTATATGCAGGTCCCTATTATTTTGCACAATGAGAGTGAGCAAGCAAGAGCATGGAGCCAAATTTTCAGTGAAGAAACTAAAAAGCAGTGCATTCCCGTTATAACAGCTTGGCAACTAAATGAACGAATGTGAGTATTCACTTATGCCATCTTCAAAGATGCCATCTTTTTTGGCCACATGTCATGATTTTTGGCCACACCGTGTAGGTATGGAGAACTACAGGGCCTTAATAAGCAAGAAACAGCTGATAGATATGGAAAAGAGCAAGTTCATGAGTGGCGACGCAGTTATGATACACCTCCACCAAACGGTGAGAGTTTGGAAATGTGCGCTGAGAGAGCTGTTGCCTACTTTAAAGAATATGTAAGCATCATAACTTTTTCTGCACATCCGTAAATATTTTCTTATGTAAGCATCATAACTTTTTCTGCACATCTGTAAATATTTTCTTACTCGAGGTTCCGTGAATATGATGCTAACTATTTAGTGAAACAGATTGTACCCCAGCTTCTGGCTGGCAAAAATGTAATGATTGCAGCTCATGGGAACTCACTGAGGTCCATTATTATGTATCTGGACAAGCTGACCTCTCAAGAGGTGGGATTTGAAACTGAGTGAATTTTACTGGCAGTTGATTTCTCTTTCTAATGCTTAATAAATGCAAAATCTATGCATTTCTATTTTTCAGGTTATCAGCTTGGAACTATCAACCGGGATACCAATGCTTTACATTTTCAAAGAGGGAAACTTTATTCGCAGAGGTAGTCCTGTGGCACCAACTGAAGCTGGTGTTTATGCTTACACTAAGGTATGCAACTCTTCCTTGTCCTTCTTAACCTGATTTGGTGAATGATCATCCAAAATGATTTGAACTCTTTACCAGTGTTGAGAAGAGAATCCTTTATGCAATGCTGTTTATTTCTTTGCAATTTCTTTTCGTGATTCTTTTGTTTATAATAAATGCATAACTTTCTACATTGTATTCAAAATAGTTACAAGCAGGGGTATACAAATTGCTAGGATTTTTTCAGAAACAAAGATTATTTAAGAACATATATCTTCTACCATAGTACCATAGAGGCATAGATTCATCTCACATTTTGGTACCGCACTTGATTCTTGACATTCTTCTAGTATCCATAATTTGCTGAATTTTTAATGGTATATAAACTATCGAACATGCACTACGATGTGACATCAATGTTTCATAGATTATCTGAAACATACATGCGGTGTTTGTCCAGTGAAGCTCTGTTGTTATTGCTTTTCATTAATTACAAAATAATGAAATACTTATTTTCTCTACACGTTGAACATGTTAATGTGCATAAAAAATGTATGTTTTAATTTAAATTATGGATCAAAATTCTTTTGGAGGAACCAACATAGCAGGTCAAGGTTTTGAACTGTTAAATGCAGAAAACATATTCAATAATCCGAAAGCATGTACAATCTATTGATCTTGATGGTTTATCATAGAAAATCGAAGTAACAGGTATCATAGAAAATTGAAGTAACAGGAATCTTTGCATTTCCTATCCTCCATGGAACTTGATGCTTTGAGCTATCCATATCGCGTGTTGACCTTGACAAGTGAATTGCCTCAGTTCTGCAACAATGCTTCATATGACTCAATTTGTTAGGACCCGAAATGTTATGAATCATATATATATATAGATAGATATATGCCTTAAAATTACTGAACCATTAGAGATAATAACCATGGACACACAGAATATTCATTATCTGCAGTTTTCAAAACCAACTTTGTCTTGTGGTCCATCACTTTTGCAAGTGCATTTTCTTGAAATGATGCAAGTTTTGATTCGTCTTCCTCTTGATACTTAAATGCAGGGCTTGGCCCAATACAGGCAAAAGTTAGATGAGAAGTTCCAATCCTAATGAAGGTACAATATAAGTAAATTTATGGCTTGACCTATCTTTACTCTTTATTAAAACCCCTCGATCTCAGGACTTTTCTTTTCTTCTTTGCAGCTACTTGTCTAATATATTGCTGTGTAGTGCCTCAGAAACTTGAATGACTTCGTCTTTGCTTTCAGCTTTAGCGGTTAAGTGTTTTGTGGTGGATTGCTGTTTCGGAGCTCTATAGAAACTTGGATAAAGACTTGAGGGCAAATGTTGTAACTTCTAGTTGTATGTCCTTTATGTAAGATTTATTATATTAATATATATTATATATAGTTGTATCTCATACATACCAATTTCTTGGCATATTGTAATTGTGCTATGCATTTGTGATGTGGAATAAAAGGGATACTCCTTTTTTTTTAAAAAAAATAAATAAATAAATAAAATGAAATAATAAAAAACAAGAAAAGGGGCTTGAATGATGTGGACACGTCATCATTTGGCTTTCATGTCGTTCCGAAGTAAGGATGAGAACGATGTTTGTTTTGAGTGGATTGGTGTCGAAAAGAATCTGAGTGCCACGGGAATCACAATGTGATCCTATATTATGTCTATGGTAATTCGCACTTTGGACCGGAAAAGCACAACAAATAGCACTTGTTGGATACTAAAAGGCTCCGGTGGATAAATATCAACCGATATAATATAGATCAGGGTAAATGCCACTAATGATTTCTCCTGTTTCTATTTTTTACACTTTAGTCCCTTATTTTTTATTTTTGACATTAGGATCCTTAAATTGATAAATTTGTATTACTTTGATCTTTGATTAACTTTCTAGCCAATTTTTACTAGAAAAGAATCCATGTCAGCATTACATTCATTTAAAATGGACACAATTGTTATTTTTCAAATAAGAGATCTTACAAATAATAACAAATAGAAATGTTATTATAAAGTTGATGCTCATGTGGGTGCAAAGAATGTTAGTGATTTTTAGAGTGTCTTGTTTATATATTTTCTCTTTTATTTATTCTTACTTAAATGACAATTTTTTTCCTTAGGTAATGTTGACGTAAACCCCTTTTTCTAACAAAAAGTGGTTGAAATATTGACCAAATGATCAAAGTGATACAAATTTATTAGTTTAGGGACTCTAAAATAAAAAATGAAACATAAAGGATGAAAGTGAGAAAAAATAAAAACTTTAGAAACAATTAATGACATTTGTCCTATAGGTTAACTTAGATTCTCAAAACTTCTTATTTATAGGATGTTGAGGTGTGAACTTTGAACAAAATCTAACAAAATTTTAATTGTAGACTTTAGACTGGAAAAATTCAGTTTTAAGGCTCTAAATTTCTAAGTGCTGTGGCATCAACTTGATCAACCATAATAAAACTCTTTATTGTACTTTTTGCTGTCGTCTTTTGGATGAAGTAGCATTACCTTTATATTTTCATAGTGGAAGTGTAAGGTTTGAATTTTTCCCGTAGCGTGTGGGTATTTATCTGTCATATGATAGTATTTATTTACTAAATGATAGTTTAGAGTATTTCAATTGTATCTAGTTTATATGTTTGATCTTTAAAATGTATTCATATTATGACATTGATGCATAATTGAATATAATCGCTTATCTAAAAAAATGTATATATATACACATATATATAAGCTATTTTAGACTCTAAAAACACTGATGGTATTTAAGTGTAGGGCGTCAATTACAACACTGAATTCTCTCATGCCATGACTTGCTTCATTTTGGTTTAAGGATTTAAAACATCTTATAAGATCCTACATCTTATAAGATGTTTTTGGAGCTTATAAGATGTTAGATCTTATTTTAAAAATAAGTTGTTAAAGTGTTTGGATAAAATAAGACCTTTTAGCTTATAAGATATTAGTAATGACAATGTTGTAATTAAAATGGTTAAAAATAAAGGTAGATGTTAAAATCTTAAAAATAAGTTGGGAGCTCCTTACTTTTCTAAAAAGAGTTTATAAGCTCCTAACATCTTATTTTTGGAGTTAATAAGATCTTTTTTAAAAATTTTTATCAAACACTTGATGATATCTTATAAGCTTTTAAACATCTTATAAGATGTTTTTAAGAGCTTATAAGCTCACCCAAACACCCTCTTAATTGTGGAGTACGGATGGTATTTAAGTGTAGGGCGTCAATTACAACATTGAATTCTCTCATGCCATGACTTGCTTCATTTTGGTTTAAGGATTTATTTCTTCTTTTCTTTCTATCCTTATATATTTCCTTTTTTTTTTCCTCTCTCTTTTTTTCCATTTTCCCCTAATAGTTGGTCCCTTAACTATCCAAACGAGACTTAAACATGCTATTTATCTTTTTGCAGACATGGAGGCTTGCCGTTTAGCTAGCCCCTTGTCACGATTTAAGGGTTTTAATGTAGAAAGAAAAATGTTAGGCAAAAAGGAAAAGGTGTAATTACCTCTATATTCCTTGTGTTTGACATAATTACTAAAACAATCCTGGGGTCTGGAAAACCACCATTACATCCCGTAATGTTAATTTATCTTTTTTTTTTTTTTTTCCGAGGAAAATGCAGATTTTATTTAAAAAATATAGGTCATTGGTAACATCAAGGAAGACAAAAGAGAAAAGCAAAGACAGAGGCCATATCAGCATTGTGCACTTCCCAGGCCTTCGTTCCTCAGCTCACCATCCAGGATCACCACTCTCTTAAAAGTTCTCATACCACGTGTTTGCCCAAGTAGCAACCTCAGTAGCTTGCTGCGGATTATCAGAGAAGACACGCTTATTCCTGTTCACCCAAATCGCCCAGCAAATAATCGCGAAGAAAGTGTAGTCGTCCGCATCCATCAGGCGTTGTACCTCCCATACCCAATGCTGGGGCTTTGAAGACAGATCAGACGGGAAGTCCAGCTTCAAACTAGAGAGCTCCCATACAAGTTCCGCAAAGGAGCATGAGATTAAAGCATGAAAAGTCGTCTCCTTCCATTTTCGGCACACCGGGCACTCCATGGAAGCCACCAACCCACGTTTGTAGAGCCGTTCCTTGGTTGGAATAATGTCCCAAACCACACGCCATAGAAATTTTTCACTTTGCTTGGAACCCGGAGTGACCAGAGAGCAGGCCATCTACTCAGTTCACCTGTCTAACGTTCAGAACAGGAAACAGGGGCGGTTTTCCAGCAAGGTAGCAACTCCTAACAGTAAATTTGCTATGTTTTGAAAAACTCAATACAGCTTGTCGTCGTCCAAAGACGTGTCTATAGGAGTGCTAAGGATTCTCACTGCATCAACCTCCCAAAAAGGTTGCCGCACACGTTCCTCATTCCAGTCCCCAAATGTTAATTCAGTTCATGCATAATTACAGTTACATCCTCTAAGTTGACGCATAAGTAAAATTACATTACATTGTTCAAGGGGTCTTTTTACAATATTTCATAATATTTAGCGGCGTAATTATAATTATTCGTCAATTGAATTAACAATGAAGGTGTATTCAGGGAGTGTTTTGGTAATTCTAACAAATTTCAAGGAACGTAAAAGTAAATATCCCCCTTCTAAATCACCGATCCACCATTTTACAAGAAAAATGAACGATCTCTAATTACATTGGATTTTCTCTTGATGTCTCTTTTCTTTATAACTTTCCCTTTTGAGAGGAAATGAAAATTGAACTGCGAACCTTTCATTAGAGAAGGGGAGAACAGTACCACTTTTAATACAAAGGAACTCAATTCCTTTATTTTCCTTACAAATGAAACAATTAATAACCTTTTTTTTATTTTTTTCCTTCAATGGACCAAATGGGGTATTAGGGTCTCAATGTTTGATTTAACTGAAAAAAATTTCCCCAAAGTTATCTTCCCCAAATCCACATATGCCCATATCAGACTTTATAACTGCACCACTGCCACAGACTCATTGGCAGAGTAAATCCTCCATTATTAACTCTTCACATATTAATGCTCCAGCAAATATTAAAACACAATAGATATTGATCCAGGCAAAAGCACCACAGTTAAACACAACAGTCAAGACAAAGTTTCATGGGATTCCAAAAATAATTGCCATCGCAAAGGAACTTGTGTTCATAGCTCTAGCCCAGAAATTACAAAGAAGTAGCTACAATTTCAAGTTATTAGAAAAGCATTTCTCAGTTATAAATCATAAGATGCCAAGTCGGACAAGTTTACCACGTGGGGTCAAATTAGTAACACATTTGCCTACCACCTCATGAGTGTTTCGCAGGCAAAGTTTCGTGAAGTGATGTGCCATCGTCTTCTTCACCAGGAGAAGTGGACTTTTCAGCTTGTGCTTCGGTTTCATCAGATTCTGACTCTGAGATGGTTGTTTCTAAACTGGTGGAAGCTATCACGGCCGGCTGTGGTGTTGCATCAGGATAACCATCTGTTTTCCAAAACGAAGGGATTTTTTTGTCGTCCTCTCTCATCCTCTCGGCATATTTTGTGACGTCAAAATCTGCATCATCTTTTCCGCCAAATGCAGACTCCACCAGTTCCATGTCGAACAATTCGTCCATGATCTTTTTTGTGGTGGGATCGTTTGAGTAAACAAACTTGACTTTATTGGCTGTTTTGGGCTCTAGAAAGGGCTTCGCAACCTGAAACAAGGCGTTTAACATCATTGAAGCAAACATACAACACAGATGGGTGGAAATAAAAGTTTTCAATCTTAATAGTCAAGTTATGGAAAATATTGTCCCGGCTGCAAAAAAAAAGGGAAAACGGTCTGAAGCACACTTAAGATCATCATGAAATCCACACTTCAGTGTAAATACACCAACTATACTAAAGAATAATGACCAACCACAAACAGTAAAGTTGAGTGTTTGTGTGTGTGGAGATCTATTTTGTATTTTTGTTCTCTGTGTGCGTGTGCACGTGCGCACGTCTGAGAGAGAGAGAGAGAGAGTTTCGTAACTGGAAATTTCTTGCAATG
This sequence comes from Handroanthus guayacan, assembly GCA_014898755.1. Lineage (NCBI taxonomy): Eukaryota > Viridiplantae > Streptophyta > Magnoliopsida > Lamiales > Bignoniaceae > Handroanthus > Handroanthus guayacan. Next base: position 257,294 of record JACFYI010003352.1, on the reverse strand, counting down.
GAGGAGGGGCTGAGCAACTTTCTAATGAGATCAAACTTTGACTATGTGAAAAACGTAAGTGCCATTCCTATCATAATATTGAAACAGCATGGATAAAATGAAAAGCTAAGTATGTAAAGCTGCAGCTCGGGGGGGATGTATACTACTGCCTTCCTAATTTAGAATTGGATGATTTTCAACGCATTATCATATGCCAACACTGAAGCTTTAAGAAAACAGAATTGTTAGCGAAAGTTTTCTTTTGCATGTATATATTAGAAAAGAAACAGATGATCTACAGAAAGATACCGTCCAAAATGGTTCAAATATCTTCGGTGCATCATATAGGATTGCAACACCCAGCCTCTCAGGGTAGTGCTCTTGCAGGACATGAGCTGTTTCCCGTGTTACCTTAATTGATATATTCGACAAGCTGAAACCATGAAAATCAATCAACCAGACCATCTGCTCTTGGTCTGGAGGAAGATTTAGAATAGCATTCTCCATGCAATAAACCAAATACTTGATTTGCCCTTTTATGGACTTTGAGTTCTGCTCATGATGCAAAGAAAGAAGAGTCAGGGGAAAGCAGAGAAGTGACCGGTTTTATCCTAAAAAGGAAAATTTGTAAGAGCAATAAGCTACTCCTATTGACATAAACTAATTTACCACGTAAAATTAAAAAGAAACACACACACACACACACACACACACACACACAGAGTGTTCCTCATCTAAGATGAAATTCTTTGGACTGGTTATACTTCACAAAAAAATTTGAAACAGTAAAATAGATTCTGCAGGGCTTTGTCTAATTGCTTTACACTATTTTATAGCTGTGTAACTTGAGAAAGATTGATTAGATGCAAACTCTAACACCGTGCAATCAGAAGTATTGGATTTAACCTGGCACCTAGGTCTCATGACGAGAACCGGCCTCCCGTATTTATCTTTGTAAGTCGATCTATAAATCTTTCCAGTTTCTGCTTCCTTTGCAACATCATCCTACATTAACATTCAAGATATATCAAAAAGTAAATAGAATTCATTGACTTTCTAAAAAAACTGAAGTCTTTCGAGAACCAAAAACTTAACAAGAATATGGACATATTCTTCCATGACACAACGCCATACCAACAGATCTCTTCTGGCGTGTAGAAGAAATAATTAACAAGTCTATAAAATATCGAAACATGTTTTTCCCTTAGGAAAAAGTTACCCAACGGATTTCTTCCGGTTTGTACTCCAGTCTCCACTTGAGAGTTGCTTTAAGCATTTTAACAGCCTTCTTAACATTCCAGTTTCGTGCTCTCAAGTATCTTGAAATGGATGCATCGGAGCAATAAAGGGCCAATTTACCAGACTGTGGCCCGATTAACCGTCTAACCTCATTAATCTGCAATATCCATGTATCATCATGGGGTAGCAATATACATGCATCAGAACATGTCCATACATACATATATGCACGTCTGTATGAATGAAAGTGTGTATGTATACACACATGGAGAGCATGATGCGTGCGCTTCAATAGTTTGCTAGAGATTGAAGATACCTTTCCCTGTTGTACGTCTGGAGGTAAAGAATTTTCATAGCCATCTAGAGTCGGTTTCTTTAACCCACTACTCATAATTCTTAATGCTGTGCTTGAACTGATCGACTTAAGCAATGTTGACTACCTGTTATCAACCCGGAAATATAACATAACAGAAATAGAAGAAGGAAAATAACAAGCCCTCATCCAGTTCTACAGAAAACAAACTAGTATATTAACAGTGGAAAGAGTGTTAATTCCTTTACTTTCTGACCACTGAATGAAAAGACAGATACTACCTTCAAACTTCCCAGGAAGAACAAGAAGTTAACATAGAAATGCCTCTGTTAATTGTGATAAAACATAACAATGCTTATATACATCTCTCTTGTAGCTGTTGATTAATGGAACGGTGCAACGTAACAGAACGTGCTAGCAGTTACACCACACGATCCATCTTTGCAGACATCACTGGTGGGCACTACCTAGACACTTAATGAGCGTTTTATAGGTAGTTAGATCAGAAACAAACGATCAAATCCATAACTGCCAATTTGGTTTGCAATAAAAAGATGATCACCAGTACAAAAGTAAGGATGAAAATAGTCAACAAGCATTTATAATAGTTATTCATCTCAAACTTTTCCTCGATTCAATTTGTTCAAACAGTTGCAATTTTCAAAGATAACAACATCACATTCTAGAAATGAGAAATTTCAAATTGAGTGTGTCAAGATAGTTTCACCATCCCTCCCCATTCTTTATCAGTCCAATCCTCGGCCGTAACTTCAAATTTACCATGTAACAACAGAAATTAAAGACAACTTGATAATACTATAGAATTATCCAGATCAATTTGGAAAATTCTTAGGTATTCTTGAAGTCCTTCTTAGCATTATTCAAATCCAGCTGATATGTATATTAACTAAGTTATTATGCATCAATTTAAGGTCCATTGCAAATCTTTAACAATCTCTAAAATAGACAAAATAATTTCAGTTGACAAAAAGACCATGGTGCAATGCAAAATCCAACACCAAAAGCATCGACTTTTTCTCTGCCTTGTTAGGTGAAAAAAGAAAATAAAATAAGTTCTCAAGAAATCATAAAGTAAAATTAAACATTGTAGACATGAACATTTAGGTGATCAACCACAGAATCCACGAAAGCGGGTTTGCATTACCAGTCAACTCTAGTCATGCAAGAACCTTAATCAACTACACAAATTCAAAAAGGAAAAGCAATACAAAATACCCATTATCCAGAAAACTTCAAAGATTGGAAGTGAATAAAGCATTTTAAAATTTCCAGGCCCCCGACCCTCCCAAAAAAGGAAAACCAAGAGGAAGAAATTAAAAAAAAAAAAGAAGAGCAAGAAGAAGAGGAAATACCTGATTATGAAGTTTGGCTTGCTTTAAAGAATGAACTTAAAGGTTTATGGTGATCTTAATATCTCGGCTTAGAAATTGGAAAATGTAAAAGAGATCAAGGTCAACCCTCAAAAAGGCTGGGCTTTAGGAAAAAGAAATATTGAGAGGACGGTCCCATTGTGTTTGACGATTAGATACATAAAACTTACACAATACTGTAGAAAAATTTTATATAAATTGTTGTGCGACACGGCGCACACCATGTGGGAAAACCCTGCAAATTATGACTAAAAGACAATACTTGTTCTTTGGACAAGGTCACTTTTTGTGGAAGTACAAAGGAATATTATTGAAAGATAACGAGCACTCAACCAACATTAATCTGCTGCGGAAAGACTTGGAACACACTTTAAAGTAGCAATCAAGTTTCGGGACAATTGGGGGGCAGGATGGTCCTAGGAAGCTAGGGCGGATCTATGATTAAAGTAACGGGGACCAAGGTGAAAAAAGTTTGGGTGATTGTAAAAACTACAAGACTTTCAATATTTCAATTTTGGTGCATATTTAGATAATATTATATTACTGTTATCTGATATATATATATATAAGCATTAACGCACTACATAAAAAACAAAAAAAAAAAAGGAAAACAATTATGCATCAAGTGTTAGCTAGACACTCATTGTTTTCTAGCTATCACAACTAGCGATGTAGCAGTGAGGAAACGAATCCCTTGCTTGACAAGGGCAGCTATACAACGAGGGCTAAAAAACACCACTAATCCCTTGCCATACAACAACAACTACCATTAGGTCGTGAGGTCATCGCCAACAGGGAAAAGAATAAATGGGTCGTTGCTTAACGACCTGGCATGCACTCGCAATATTGTCCCTGATTGCTTGCTATATTTCATTGTTGGTTGCTCATTGTTCTGCAGCCAATTGCCAAAGATATTTTGTTCTCTGCCTTACTATATTGATGCTATTCTCTTGCCATGCTATGTCATTCTTTTCTTATTGATTTTCTGTCACTGATTTTACGCTAATTCCTCATTGGGTTTTAGAAGATTTTTACTTCTTTCCTTGTTGTTTGCTCGATAGCATGCCGCTGGAATGTTAGAATTTGTTTTGATACTACTTATTTCTGTTTGCCTAACCTATACTTAATTACAGAATCAACAATAATATCAATAAAATCGAAACAACGTACACAATTTTACATCACCATAAATTACACTACACCGAATCAACAGAACATGCTTTATACCACCACCATAAACAATGTTAACACAATTAAAAATATGTTTCGGTAAATTTAACCATCCAATTTTTTCCATATTAATAAACTACATAATATCAAGAATAATATAGTCTAATCTAACTCTGCAATACTATCATTGCCACTATCACGTGCAAGGTCCACTAACTAGAAGAGTTGGCGAAACGAGATAAAACTTAACCGAAGCAAGCTACCAATAGCTACATGGTGTGTGACATCTTGTGCATTTCCTCCTTCAACTCCTAATACTCCAATTGGTTTATTTCAATCGGTTGTGAACCAGGAGGACCCGCAAGAGTATAACAGCCCATCTCGTGGGGTGATGATATGCCCAAAACCCGTAGCCCATCTTTTTTCTGTGAGGGGCCTACCAAATCCATCCATATAGTAGGATCAAATGTTGGACACTAGCTGGCATCATCCCCGTGTACCCACTCTAAACCAACATTGAGCTTGTCTTGCATAATAACAAGGCTAGCTAGTCAACAAACAACTTAAAATAACACTCTTTAACAAATATTTCCCAGCCTTTCATGTTGAGAACAAGGAGGCTTTCTCAGGTCATTTGGATTAGTTACAATCATTTCAAGCAATTAGTGTAGCCATTTAGCGAAGATGGAAAGATAATTGTCTCAAATTTTCTTCAATTCAAAATCCTAGAACTTTTAAGTTCCTATGAATTAAACACTAGTATTAAAAAAAAAAGAAAAATTATTATATCTAAATGTAGGGACAAACAAATACATGACATATACAATCTTGCATCATCTGACATATCAAACAATAACATTACAATTGTCTCAGCATATCAACCCACCTCAATCATACATATCAAACACCCCATCAGATTGGCCACTCTTCCCTAGTTTTGAAGGCTAATTTTATACAGGCCAACTAAGTGTAATTAGCAATCTTTGTTATCAAATGAGCCCTAAGGGAATTCAAAAAATAGACTTGCTAATCCCCTCTTCTATGAACGTGGAATTTTTTTTTTTAAGTTCATTGTTTTTCCCACACACACAGAGCATGGACAAATCTTTACTATTTTACTACGCAACATGAAAATGGCAAGTGAGAATGTAAAAGATTAAATACCGCTGCAATATAAATTACATGCCAAAGGGATTAATAGCAAGAAAGATGAGAAAAAAATAGGTTTCATCTTCAAATATTTTTACCATATTTAAGCATGTGAAATGGCATGATGAAATGTTGCTTATTTGTGTGATATAAATGAAATAAAGATATAGCAATGATATTAACCAAACTAAATGTTCAACAGTACTTAGTACAATCATCAAGGATTTGATTAATGAAGCAAGAAGAGAACCAATAACCAATCTTGCTAAACCCTTTTTAAGTTTTGAAAAATGGAGCAATAAAGAAGTACTAAATAGTAACTTGCTTATTCAACTCTACTACTAGACACAGTTTCTATATACAATTACACACATTGTAAGAAAATTTAGTCCTAATTTTTTACCAACATTTAAAAATGTGTTATAGTTAATCCAACATGACAAAACTTTAAATGCTATTTTCTATAGGTGACAACCAATAGAATAGCAAGCCAAGAAGCAAACAGTAAGAACATACGTACTCGATGTAGTTTATAAGAACATGTGTCTCAATAATATGAAGATCATTGCCCGTCAAATAGTATTTACACCATGCTCCAAATAAGCGACATAGATGCTGAAAAATGGACAGATGATTATCATTTGGAACTTCCTCTCCATCATCATTTTAGGTACTTGAATACATCTCATTTGAAGATGAGACTTGAAATACAAAGAGACAAAGTTTAAAATTTCCTCCACTATATATAATTCGCGCATAGAACCCTCAAATATTGCCTTGTTTCAAACTTTATTTGTCAAAAATAGCATATATAATCTTTCAAAAAGATACTTCAACCTGTACTAAACAAGCTCCCCAACTTTTACTTCATATAGTAGGTGCACGAAAAGATGTTCCATAATGTTGAATAATACTGGAGTGAATTTTTTTTCCAATTTGAAAATAGTTTCTGCAATCGACAACTTTGCATTGTCCATGGTGAATACTCATATCTTGAATGCACAAAGTTCCTAGAAAAACAAATTAAGCTCCACTAACAATCCCCATATTTGCTTTGACAAAGTATCTTGAAAAGCCAAAGTAATCAATCTTGCATAAACACATGGGAGTCATGACGTTTCATCTTAAATATCTTCCCATACGCACTTATGCAATAACCTATATTAGAGGGGTGTCCATAAGGAAACATGCATTGTTTTTTCCGTTCACAAACTTTCTCCATGCATTGTTATCCAACATGCACATTGTCTTTAGTTTCTTGATCTTATAATTCCAGGCTCAGACTTTTCCATATCAACTTCAAATCTTCTTTAACATTTGCATTGTTGTCGTCTTACCCTTCATATCCATAATAGTGTTGAACAGATAGTCAAAGACTTTTTTCCCAACATGCATAATGTCTAAATTATGACTTAGCATGTTAGTGGACCAGTTAGGCACCTCCAAGAAAATGCTCCTTTTTACCCATTTGTGATTGTTACCAAATCTCAATTGTTTTTGTCACCCTACTAGCAATCCGAATATGACAACTTTTAAGCTGATTGACTAGCTCCAAAATGACATCATTACCCAAATGTGCAGGAGGCATCGACTTTGCCTTTCTTGATTTTGTAAAAGACTTCTGATCGCAATGAAAGAGATGTTCAAGTGGCAAAATTTGTTGGTGACAGTCGGACCAACTATAATTGTTGAAAAGTAGGTGCTGATTTGTGTGCCCAATTGCAGATTTTTAGGAATGCTTGATTACTTGATTGATGTCTATCATACAAGATTAGGGAGTGATCTAATTTGTTGTCTATCAACTAATTAGGCTGTAAATTAGGGCTGCTGATTGATTTTCTTCATTTTTTTAATCCTTTTTTTCATTCTTAGAAAACTTGTATAAGTAGCCTATGATGTAACATGCAAACACATAATTAAAAGAATAAAAAGATCAACAGTTTCACCCCTATTCTGCAGTCTTTTCTACAGCTTTCTTGTCTTACATTTATCTTTCTGACATGGTATCAGAGCCATGGTTAAAACAGCCATGACAGGAGCTAATCATAGCCCCATATCCTCGGGAGAGACCGATAAGAGCTCTTCCATAATCATGCCAACTGTAGGAGCAGATTTTTCATCTTCTTCAACATTTAATGTTCTCTAATTGATTGCTCAAAAATTGAATGGTAAAAATTACCTAAAGTGGGGCAAGCTCGGACACTTGATAGGTGATGTAAAAATACCAGCAGAAAATGACCTTACCTTCACAACATGGCGGTCAGAAAAACTCCATGGTATAGCTTGGCTTGTGAATTCAATGGAACTTCCCATTGGAAAACCATTTTTGTTCTTGGAATAGCCAAGGAGCTGTGGAAAGCTATTAAAGAAACCTATTCTAACTTGGAGAACATTTCTCAGATCTTTACCCTCAAGAGAAAATTATGACATAACAAGCAGGGAGATCGAGATGCGACAACTTATTACAATGAAATGCTAACGTTGTGGCAGGAACTTGATATTTGCTATGACAATAAATGGGATTGCGTGCCTGATAGTGCAAGATACCTCAGAAAAGAAGAAAATGATCCGATCTATATGATTCTAGCGGGGGTAAATCGAGAGCTAGATGACCACAGAAAAAAAGAAAATGATTGGGTCTATATGTTTCTAGCAGGGGTAAATTGGGAGCTAGATAAGTGAAAGGTAGGATTTTAGGCCGCAAGCCTCTACCTAATATGCGAGAACTTTTCTCAGAACTATGACGTGAGGAGGCACGACGAAGTATTATGCTAAAGAAATCAGATATTGGTTTTAATCAAGAATCAAATAGCTTAGCCTTAGTGACTCGAGGACTTGGGCATGATGGTGATAAAAGGAATTCAAAGAAGCCATGGTGTGATCATTGTAAGAAAGCTGGGCATACTTGGAAACATGTTGGAAGTTAAATGATAAGCAACCAAATTGGAAGAAGAAATGTGAGAATCGTGCATTTCAAGTCTCAAATACAGATCAAGGTCAACAATCTCTTCTAGGAGAGTTTCCTTTTAACAAGGAACAAATAGACACCCTGGTTAAACTCCTTCAATCGTCCTCAAATATGTCTGAAAAGTCTTCATCATCATGTTACAGAAAGTCCACATCTAGATATTGCACTTTTGTTAGAGGAAATTTGGTAACTTGGCGGTGCAAGAAACAACTACCGTTGCTAGGTCCAATGCTGAAGTTGAGTATAAAGCCATGGCACATACTGCTAGCGAGATGTTGTGGCTCAAAAACTTATTAGTTGAACTGGGTTTTAATATCAATGGTCCCATGCCTATGTATTGTGATAATCAGGCTGCTATTCACATTGCCAGTAATCCGATTTTCCATGAAAGAACTAAGCATATTGAAGTTGATTGTTATTTTGTTCGAGAAGCGATTATGAGTAAGAAGATTTGTATGCCGTACACACCATCTTCAGAGCAAATTGCTGATATATTTACTAAGGCTTTAGTAGGGAAATAGTTTAAGGCATTGTGTAACAAGCTGGGCATGATTGACATACATGCTCTAACTTGAGGGGGAGTGTTGACATATTTAGAAGATTTGGTGATTGATTGTGTAGTAATTGTGTAACTTTCCTTATTTGTTTTTATACTCAATCTCATATGCATTATAAATATGAGATGGGTTTATTGGTATAATAGAACAATCACTTCTAGCCTTTATACATTCAACATGGTATCAGAGCCAAACCTATTTCTGATGTTGGGCTATTCATTGTCTATTTCATATTATTCCATACTTCAAATATTTATTCCTGGATATGTGTTGTTTGTCCACCCCTTTCATATTATCCCACGTTTCAGATGTTCATTCCTGAGTGTGTGGGGAATGTGTTAGAATTCCACATCGAAAAAATATAAGGGTTGTGGTCTCTTTATATGGTCCTGGGCAATCCTTACTTTACAAGCTAGCTTTTAGGGTTGAGTTAAGTTCAAGTTCCATTTTCAACAGTCTACAAACTTGTTCGTTTCGTATAATGCTTGTGCAGGAAATAACAAAATAAAAATAGCAAGTGGATCTCTCTCTGCTATTGTTGGAAAATGTTCCATTGTCCTCCCTCCTTCTATTACTCTCCACAATGTCCTTCATATTCCCAACCTAGTATGTAACTTGTTGTCAGTGAGCAAACTAGTCCATGATCTTAAATGTCATGCTCATTTTTCCTTATCTTCTTGTGAATTTCAGGATTCGATCTCGGGGAAGATGATTGGCAATGCTAAACAACGAGATGGCCTTTATCTTTTTGAAGATGGATCTGACCTGGAAAACAACCTCCTAGTACTCGTTTCAATTTGATTTTGAGTTCTGATAAATATGATATCATGTTATGGCATCTTAGGTTAGGGCATCCGAATTTTCATTACCTTAAGTTTCTGTTCCCCAAGTTATTTATCAATAAAAATCCATCTTTGTTTAAATGTGAAATATGTGAATTAGCAAAGAATCATCATGTATCATTTCCTTAACAACCATATAAACCCTCTAAACCCTTTTCAATTGTGCATAGTGATGTTTGGGGGACTTCACGTGCTGCCACCTTGTCGGGGAAAACATTTATAGATGCTCACACGAGGCTCACCTGGGTATATCTTCTAAAAGAAAAATCTGAGGTAGAACAAGTTTTCATAAATTTTCATAATATGATCAAAACCCAATTTCAAGCTAAACTTAGAGTTTTTAGAAGTAATAATGGAAAATAATTTTTCAACAGCATTTTGGGCAATTATTTTGCCAAAAATGGCATTATACATCAAGGTTCTTGTGTCGACACACCCCAACAAAATGGCATCGCAGAAAGAAAGAATAGGCATCTTCTTGAAGTTGCTAGGGCATTAATGTTCACAGCTGAGGTTCCTAATTATCTTTGGGGTGAAGCTATTCTTACAATCACTTTTTGTTATTAATAGGATGCCATCCCGTGTGTTAAAATTTCAAACTCCTATAACTGTTTTCAAAAATTGTTTCCCAACATCTCGATTAATCCTTGATGTCTCCTTAAAAACATTTGGTTGCATTGCATTTGTTCATATTCATGGGAATGGTCATGGGAAGCTTGAACCAAGGGCCAAAAAATGTGTTTTTGTTGGATATTCACCAACTCAAAAAGGTTATAAATGTTTTGCCCCTACTCATGAAAATTTTTTGTCACAATGGATGTAAGTTTTTTTGAAAAATAAGTTTTTTTAGACTCATCCTCAGGGGAAGATTGGGAAAGAGGAAGAGAGGTTTAAAAATATTTTCCAAATTGAGCATACTACTTTAGATTCCACTTCTTGTGAGATCGTCGATTCCACCATCACTACCAATGGTAGTCAAAATGATGCAATTGTCACAGAAAAGGATCAAAACACTTTCGGGAATGAAAATTTGGAAAACTTTCTTCCTATGCCACAATAGGTTCATGAATTTGAGGCTAAGAAGGACGAGTTACGCATTTATACAAAGAAGAGACATCTTCAAGATAAAGAAGGCCTCTCGTTGAAGCAAAATCAAGAGTCCAACCCGAGATAAAATCCGAATTCAAATGAAGGTAACATATTTTCCATCTTTGATTCAGGATCAAAATTCGATTCTATCGAAGACTTAGACATTCCTATTGCTCATAGAAAAGGACTCCGTTCATGTACCAAATATCCCATTTCTAAATATGTGTCATACCAAAAATTGGCACCCTCGTTTCGTGCATTTACCTCTCAGTTATCTAGAATAGAAATTCCAAAAAATGTCCAGGATGCTTTAAATATTCCTGAATGGAGGGAAGCTATCTATGAGGATATGAGAGCCCTTGACAAAAATGAGACTTGGGATGTGGTGGACTTGCCTGAAGGGAAGAAGACCTGGGTTGCAAATAGGTATTTACGGTCAAGTATAACTCAGATGGGATCCTGGAGAGGTACAAAGCAAGGCTGGTAGCAAAATGATTCATGCAAACATATGGCCTAGACTACTTGGACATTTGCACTTGTGACCAAACTCAATACAGTCAGAATACTTTTATCGATTGCTGCGAATCTAGATTGGCCATTGCAACAATTAGATTTAAAAAATGCATTCCTAAATGGGGATCTTGAAGAGGAAGTATACATGGAATCTCCACCTGGCTTTAATGAAAGGTATGGTTCCAAGGTGTGTAAACTGAAAAAATCCTTATTTGGACTAAAACAATCACCTAGGGCATGGTTTGACAAATTTACTCAGTCTGTAAAGAGGCAAGGATATACTCAGGGGCAAGCTGATCACACTCTATTCATAAAATTCTCAACATCACAGAAAATAGCTGTTTTAATTGTCTATGTGGACGATATCATATTGACTGGAGATGACATGGTTGAGATGGAGAGCTTGAAGAAATATCTTGCTTCATAATTTGAAATTAAAGACTTGGGACCAATGAGATACTTCCTTGGCATGGAGATTGCTAGAACAAAGAAAGGAATAATGGTCTCACAAAGAAAGTACATCATTAATCTCCTAATGGAAACTGGTATGAGTCAACAGATCCTAATCAAAAGTTGGGGAATGGTGAAAAAAGGGTGCCAGTGGATACCACAAGATATCGGAGACTAGTGGGAGAACTTATTTATTTATCACCCACTCGATCGGACATTGCCTTCGCTGTAAGTGTAGCAAGTCAATTTATGCATTCTCCCTAGGAGGAACATATGGAAGCAGTTTACCAAATCTTGAGGTATCTAAAAGGTACCCCTGGAAAGGGATTATTCTTCGAGAAAGGTGAGCAACGAGGTATAGAAGTTTATACTAATATTGATTGGGCAGGATTTATCATGGATAGAAAGTTAATTTCTGGCTATTGTACTTACGTGTGGGGTAATCTAGTCACTTGGAGAAGCAAGAAACAAAATGTAGTTGCAAGAAGTAGCCCAGAGGCGGAATTTCGAGCAATAGCTCATGGAATATGTGAGTCTCTATGGCTAAAGAGAGTTTTAGAAAAGTTGAAAAGACCAACTGAGTTGCTAATGAAATTATATTGTGATAACAAGTTACAATCACCATTGCACATAATCCTGTTCAGCATGACAGGACCAAGCATGTGGAGATTGGCAGACATGTCATAAAAGAAAAGTTGGAAGGAAGGATAATTTGCATGCCGCTTGTTCCTACTACCCAACAAACTGTTGATATCCTAACTAAGGGGCTTGCAAGACCACATTTTGAATTTCTAATAAGCAAGATGGGCTTGATAGATAGCTACGCACCATCTTGAGTGGGAGTTGTGAAAAGTAGTTGCTGATTTGTGTGCCCAATTGCAGATTTTTAGGGATGCTTGATTACTTTACTAATGTCTATCACACAAAAGTAGGGAATGATATGATTCGCTGTTTGTCAACTAATTAGGCTGTAAATTAGGGCTGCTAATTTATTTTTTTCCCTTTTTTTTTTTTATCATTTTTCCATTATTAGAAAACTTGTATAAATAGCCTATGATGTAACATGCAAACACACAATTGACAAAATAAAAAAATCAGCAGTTTCTCTCCTATTTTGTAGTCTTTTTCGCAGTCTTCCTGTCCTACATTTATTTTTCTGACAATAGTTTTTGACATGCTTCGAGATAATTAAACAATTATCTTCAATGTAGTATGGACATGCCGATTTTTCATGAGTGGTCCATCTACTCAACATCCCATAAGCAGGAAAGTCGTTTATTGTCAAACCAATTTACCTTCATCATGAAGTTTTGCTTCTTCCATAGGTCGAACGTGTTCACACCTTCGTTCCATAGTAGTTTTAACTCGTCTGTAAGAGGTCTGAGATAAACGTCCAGACTCTTGCCAGGCGACTTCGGTCCGAGAATTATTAGAGCAAGGAATATGTATTCTCTCCTCATTTGCATACTTGGTCAAAATTGTATGGAGTGAAAAACACAGGCCGACACGAATAAGTCCAATTAGTAAAAAATTAACCTATGAGTACAGAGATCGAGCTTAACATTCTATAAACTCAATTGGGATTGAAAAGAAAAATCAAGCCCTCCCGATATGAACACGAGCAAGCCAAGTCAAACTGAGACAATCCCAATATGAACACAAGCAACCCGAGTTGAACTGAGACAACTTCTTCGAGCTCGAGCTCAAATCAAATGAATCATGCTCAAACTCTAGACTGAGATTGACAGGTTGAGAAAATCAGAGTGTGATCTTGGCTCCACGGAATTTGTTTGGCTAAACAATTTGAGCCATGGGCTCAAGTTTGAGTTCAAGTTGGAGCTTGATTACTTTATTATGCTTGAGCCAGAGATTGAGCTCAAAACTCTTAAATTATTATATAAATAATTTAGTTATTTAAAATTATATATATATAAGTATTTTAGGAAAAAATAACGAACTCTCAACGCTAGGGTTATGCTCAAAACATATAGAAGTCCCTTGAGAACACTTTTTGATCAGCCAACTCAATCCATTTCCATCTCTACTTTCGATTATCAATCAGATATATAGTTCTCAACTCAAGTTTCGACTTATAAATGTATTTGTAACTCTTGTAATCTAATAGAACTATGATTAACTGGATATTTTTCAACAAGTTTGATTAATTTGGTGTGCACGTTGTAGAAATTGTCTCTGATATTAGCTGATGATGATTCTACCTTTTAAAGGTGAGCTCATTATTTGTTTTCATTTTCACTTGCTTTCTCAACTCTGTAAAAATAAATTCCTTATGGGATTGGAGCAATTCTTGGGATTACTCCGTCAGTGTTGTACTTCCCTTATAACAAAAGTTCTGTGGAAGTCTGGAGAAGATATTTTCTGGAGCCATACGCAAAAATATGAATTTTTTATGAGAACAAATTCGGAGCAGTAGTTGTCTCTGTCTGGGTTCTTATGAAAATATGTAGGAGTCAATGTGATCTAATTTAGTAGCTTCATGCACTGATGCAGCTAACTTTGTGAACCGGTATTTCGCTCATGCTTAGACTAATGGTGTTGCTACTGTACATATACTATTTTTGCTTACTTTTGAGACTGATATTACCTTTGTGGACTTATTATTTGCAGCAAGAGAGACTGAGAAATTGAAGTTAATTTGTTATTTTGGATGATTGTGTTGGGATGAAATTGAAGACTGAGCCACTGCCACATGGTCCATTCGTTTCTCATCTACAAAGCTTGTTTCCTTTTTTGTACTATCCATAATCATATACAAAGTCCACATATAAGGATGTCTAATTCCCTGCGGTGTTGGTCCACTTTACCTTAGAAAAAATTTAGTCCTACTGCGAAGTTGCTTTATAGAGTATTTTCCAAATTATATTGAAAGCTATATACAGTTCATTTTTTTAATGATACATAGATAGGTTATGAATTATTTTTTATCGAGTTTTTTGCCACAAAAAAAACAAAAAAATATTATATATAATTGGCAAATCCAAAACTATGAAAAAATAATTAGCAAATAAAACCATGTGGAAGAAAATAATTATCTCACAATATTCCCCTACCATCAATTTGCACTACAAGACCTATGAAATGATATTACTGCCTCATTTTATTCCCTTGCCAATTTACAAAATGCAGGATTTTTCTTGCCAATTTTTATTAAGATAGAGTGTTTTTGCCAATTCTTTTGGGGTAAAATGGGCAATTATCTCTTAAAAATCAATCAATTTTTTAGTTCCCGGTGCGTGTGTGATGAACTCTAGCAAAAATTGTGCTACCTTCACATTTTATGAATAATATGATAATTTATTTAATTAATTATGATTCTTTATTTAGTTTACCAGAATCAGATTCAATCAGCAACTTTCATGAATTCAGGCTAAAGTTGTGTTATCTTAATATTTTAAGTTAACTTATTTTGATAATGATTTATTTAATTATATCATGGACATTATTCATTTGATTTATATTTATGATCATAGATAGTTTTTTAACATTTATACCAACTAATTGTGATTATTGTACTATGCTTATTTTGCAAATGAAAATATACCTTCCTAATTTTTGCTACATTTTTTTTTTCTTAAAAAATTGCTAAGAAATTATTTTGTTCTATTTACATATAAATTGTATTGTATCATCCCAAGCTAGTGCAAAATTTTCTTTTGAGAAGTGTCTTGCTCTTCTGTTAATATATTTTTATATCATATAATATTACGATTTTTTTTTTTTTTTGGGTTTAACTTTTATGTTTGTTAAACTAGAATAATTTGCATATGACTATTTAGAATACTTGACGTTGAGTAAGTAAATGATCCAGTAATATAGTTGTAAGCATTTTTATTTTATTTTTTTAATAATTCTCTATATATCTATATATATTAGTTTGATACACTACAAAAATATTGACTTTTTGCAACCAAAAATTTAGTAGCCGTAGTGGAAGCAGTAGCCAATTAATAGCCGTGGTGGATGTGGTAGCCTATAATCCAAAAAACCGTGGTAAACATCATTTGCTGTGGCTATGCCGAGGTAAAAAACATCCACCACAGCTATATGCCGTGGTGGATTTTCCGCTACGCTAACAGAAACCACAGATCATTGCCGTAGTGAAGCCGTAGCAAATGATTTTCCGCCACTATTTTTTTCTATTAATATCAGTTTTTAATCGTAGTAATTGCTCAAATTTTTTGTAGTGATACCTATTCATATATAGTATATAAGTACTATGAGTTCTTAAGTAAGATCACATACAAAATAACCATAATTGGTTTCTTTTATTGAAATTATATATATATATATATATAATATTTGTATTTCATGTAATAGAACAACTAAAGATTAGAAAATAAGTTGAAATAAATAAAGTGTTTCAGTTTAAAATTGCGTGTAATCTCTATAATAACCATAATTGGTTTCTTTTATGGAAACTATACTTATGTAAAATTTTGTTTTATATATAATAAAACAATTAAAGATTAGTAAATAAGTTCAATCATTTAGGCTAGATGTTCAACATTTTTACAGGATCAAATTTCAGTAGAAATTACAGTAAATATTATTAGAATTAATTATGTCATAAAAAATATATAAATTATTATTTAATTAACAATATATTTTTCCTTTAATTCCATGTCCCGAAGTAAAAATAACCAGTTGCAACAAAAGATGCAGACAATGCTACCACTTCTAAATCCAACGGCGAGTTACATACGAAAAACATGTAGAATTATCATTAAGATCATCATGCTTACCAACAATCGACAAATGAGAGGACTAGGTTGGATTTCAATTGAGTCTAAGTGAATTGGATTTGAAATGAGTTGTGTTTCAAAATATGTTCAATTTTGTGTGTTGAAAAAGGAGGGCCAGTGTTGGTCGGATTGGGTCTTTGGGTCAACATACAAAAGCATTAATCATTTTCCATAAGCAAATTGTTTAGTTTATGAGATAATAGTAACACGATACATATTCTTCAACCTACACATTTACAGTTATAATGTTTCATTCAAATAAAAAATATCTGTGAACCAATAAATTTATTCTAATCAGTTTTTATTAATATATCATGTTAAATTTCTACAAGGTCATAGTATAATTCAATATTCACATCAATTTGTTTATATAGCAGGTATTTTTTTAATTTAACTTTTTACATTTATATATGTATCCCGTTAATTAGGGGTCTTCTAATCATTTTGCATATTATATGCTATTTTAACTTATTTCGATTTTCTAATTTATGCTACACACGTTTATGTATCATATAGTTCATTCGAGACATTTTAATGATAACTCATTTAGTTGAGTTGGATTGTACCCATGTGTCCAAAGCCATGCTGACACCCATGAAAAATAATTTTCGAGCAAACAGATAGAAAACTATACTATATAATTAAGATTGAAGAAGCCAACAAGGGGATAGGACAACTAAAGTGAAACAAAGACCAGCAAGCAAGCACAGAAGACAGACAGAAACTGGCTCTTGTTCTGTCGTCACCTTCAAAGACCACCTGTAATTGTTGCTACTACTCTGTCTCATTGTTGATTGATGATGCAACTAAAGAACTGTCTCAATTATTTTATCTCACGTATCAAAAAACAAAAAAACCAATTATTTTATCTCATATTTTGAATTATTTTATCTCATATTTTGTGAAATATTGCAACTCAATTCTCTGTTTTCATGCGGCTGCCCATTCTTTGGTTGGGAATTAGGCCATGAAATGAGATATAATCCATGGAGCTGCGCAGCTGAATAAACTCATAAAGGAAGCAAAACTTTTGATGAAGAATGATGTGATTAGCTCTTTATTGGAAAATATCAAGAATATGAATAAAATATATGCAAATTTAGCAATCTAATGCTAATAAGAATTTCAGCAATAAAGTGAGCAAAAGATCAAAATGCATGAGAAATAAGAAAAAAGCAATAAAAGTGAGCAAAAAAGCAAAGCGCATGAGAAATAACCTATGATGCACAGATTCAGACACGTAGATACAAATATGATACGATACGGACACGATGATAAGAATTTTTTAAAATTTTTAAGACACAACACGTTAGAAATACGACTAATATATATGTAAATAAACGTACATATCTATATGTATGATAAACAATGAATCTGAACAATTAATAATATCAATATCAATAAGTGAACTAGATTATAATAAATACACTTTATTAGCCAAGTCGCAGTTCTTCGAATAATAATTTCAACTCAAAAATAAGAATTAAATAACAAATTAACAGTCATCCTACAAGTATCTAACATTGCATGTTGTAATTTTTAGAAGTCTCCGTGCATGATTGAAAATAACAAAAATGAAAGAAGGGGCATTCCGAGAATCGAACTCGGGACCTCTCGCACCCAAAGCGAGAATCATACCACTAGACCAAATGCCCGGAACGAAAGTGACATCACAGAGAATATATTTAGTACAGTTTAGAATCGAGCATTCAATCCGTCAAAAAAGACGAGCAATTAATCAAAATAAAAATCTTCAAAATTTTAAACTTGTCTACTAGAGGAAGTTCATAAAATCACAGACAATTGTGAATCAATCTACGATGAAAACCCAACTCTGAAAAGATAATTATTCTTACAAGATTTTCAAAAAGACTGTATTAATGCTTTTAATTAATTCATCTTGCTATATCAAAGGGTCATTTTCTAACGATCAAAGTAATAATAAGCATAAATGAAACCTTACAATTTTCGTTGTTTTACACCATATCTCTATGTCTCTTATTTTTGCAGCATCGGTTTAAATTTGCTATCCCCTGTGTAAATAGGTAATTGATTCTATTTTATGAATACATGTCAAGTGTAATTTATCCAAAATCAATTATTTTAAAATATATTTGTGTGCTCGACATGTATTAATTACATGAAACAGTGCTTAGAGAAGCACATTTTAATTATTTTTTTAATCAAGAATGAGTAAGAACTGAAGAAACTTAGACAAACTTATGACTCATCAAATTAGTTGATCATACATATTTTATTATCAGAACACTACATTAACAGGGTACTCTTCCTCCCTAACAACTAAGTATAGGGTACCCTCTTCAATCACCATCAAACCATCTTCATCAGCATAGCTAAAATGCTCACAAGGATTTACAACAAATTCAACTTCAGCAGCTTTCCCTGCGTTTAAACTCACGCTCTCAAATCCAACCAGTTGTTTCCATGGCCTCCCATTATTTCCACCTTCCTTACTTCTCACGAACAACAAAACCGGATGCTTACCCGCCATTTCTCCATCATTGTTAACTCTCACTTTTGCTGAAAATATCATGCTGTCACAAGACTCTTTTCCCACTTCAGACACTAACACGAAACGAGCTGAACTGGATTTTTTTATTGCGTTTTCATGTGATAATAATAGGTTGTCCCGACTAACTGAGACAAAATTGTAAGTGTAGTTGGTGTAGCTGAGGCCGTAGCCGAATTCAAATACTTTTAGACCATTGTAAAATCTGTAAGTTCGTCCTGGATATCCTGTTGATGGATCAGCTCGCATCCTCATATCTGTCATTGGTACTTTGGTGAAATCCTTTGGATACCAAGTAACTGGTAGTTTACCCCCTGTAGAAATATACTAACAAGAAGTGTTTTTAATTACTTTTGATCCACCTTTATATACATATAACTTTGAAATGCTAGACAAATCACAGGAAATTTACCTGGATTATTGTTGCCAAACAAAGTCTCTGCCACGGCAATTCCCCCAGCTTCTCCAGGATAACCAGCCCACAAAATACTTCCGATTTTCGGATTTTCTTTAGCAAAAGAAACGTCAACAGGGCCTCCGCATAACAGCACTAACACAAGAGGTCTTTTTGCTGCTTCTGCAACACTTTTAACCAGATTTTCTTGGAATCCAGGCAGCCCCAAGTCCAGCCTGTCTTGTTTTTCACGCTCCAATGTTTGATCTAATCCCATGACTAAGACAACATAATCTGCCTGTTTTGCAATCTCGACTGCCTCATAAACTGAAGCTGCAGTACAGTTAACAAAGTTACAACCCTGGTGATACTTTGTGCTGCTTATATTATACCTTTCAATAGCTTCAAGAATTGTGATTTTATTGCAGGGGAAGCCTTCATAGTTTCCAAGAAATGTTTCTGAAGTATTGGCATTGGGGCCTATTACAGCAAGTGACTTAGTTTTGGTCTTTGAAAATGGGAGGAGGGCGTCGTTGTTTTTCAGAAGGACAATGCCGGATCTTGCAGCTTCAAGGGCAAGATTGAGGTGTGTTTGGCTACAGACGCCGGTTGGATCGATGTTACCGAATTCCAGTTTTCTTGGATCTCCATTGAAAAGGCCTAGTCTCATTCTGATGGTGAAGAGGTTCTCAAGGGCTCTGTCTATGTCAACTTCTGATACTTTCTTCTTTGCAACAGCTGATTTTGTGTATTTTCTCAAGTAGCTACCACAGTTCATATCCATTCCTGCAAATGATATTCATTTTGACACAAATGTTGAGTAATTTCATGTACTTGCATGAAATGAATAAATAATAGTGAGAAGAATTTAAAAAAATAAATAAATAAAGGAATAGTGAGAAGAATTGAATATCAGTTGTCACCATTTAATTTTATGTTTTATTTTTGGGTAAAGGGGGATTGATCCATGTTCTCAAAAGGAGGATGATATCACTCTCCCAAGGGGCTCCGGGATATCATTTGTTGCTATTAAAGTGAAGTGATATACAAGAATTGTGTATAATTTGCATCGTAATGAATGGCAAATGTGTTTGTTAAATAGAAAACGCTGTGTAAATTAAAGGGTATGATATATATATATATATATATAGTATGATATATAATTTACTGACTTAGAGCAACAACCAGGAGATATCATGAAGACGTATACCAGTAGATCATGAAATTCATGCAAAAAAAGTCATAGGGCTGTCAATGGAGCGGATTTTAATCCGAATCCTATTTGGATGCAATCTGACTATTTAAGATCTTTGACCAAGAAAGATTCGATGAACATAATCCGATTAAAAAGGTCTGTAATTTGAAATAAATAGAGTGAATATAAATTTTGCTTAATTCAATCCGAATCCGACTTATTGACCGCCCTAACTCTTTCCTTATAGTGCCATAACCGTATGGCCCAATTCAAAACCAAACGACAAAAAGAAAATATTGTATATCTTTTCGACAAGTCAATGACAGAGCTCCAACTCGAGCACAATTCTCATGTTGAATTGAACATAGACTAACCCAAATATACTAAGGGCCTCTTTAGTAGGAAACTAGAAAATACGATTGTCAACGGAGCAAGTTTTTATCTGAATTCGATTCAAATACGACCCGAATTTTAGGATTTTTAATCAGTTAAAATATTCAATGAATAAGATCCGATTATATAAATATCCATAATTCGAAATAAATAGATCGAAATATGGAATTAAGTAATTCGATCTGTTAAATATCTAAATTCAATCATGTTAATAATTTTTTAAATATATATACAAACATAAAATAAAATTTATAAGAAAAATAAATTTAAAACTTGCAAAATTTGATTTGTTTAAGATTTTTATCGAATAAACCTAAATGATTATATATATTTAAATATTAGTGGTCATATCTTTGGTGTTATTTCCTTGTAATATGGAAATTTGTTATTATAATTATTTATTTATATGAGAACTAAGAGAAAAAATTGTTTATTATATTATTTTGCCTTTTTTGGATTCAAATATAATAAAAATAATTTTTTTTAAAAAATCATAATAGGATCTGGATTCGAATCCAAATATGAAATTTACCAATCGAATTTGGACTCAGCTCACACAAATTTGGCTCAAATGCAACCTATTTACAACCCTAGAATAACAAAAATGAATAAGATTATTTGTAATCACTAATAGTCGCTTATTTGGTATTCTATTATTAGTATTGGAATGAGTCCATCACGTACTATTTTTTTCATTATAAATACTTTCTTTTCTCTCCTAAGATATATTAGTATGGGGTGATAAAATTTCAATAATGTCCCTAAAATTGCAATTTCCCTACAGGAAATACACTTTAAGAAGGGATAAATACGTTTATAATCTATGAGCCACAAATTAATGATGACTACCACATATTTAATTAAAAATATGAATATATTATCTTAATAATATAGAAACCCTTTGTTATACTTATTGGACCAAGAATAATTTATATGTTTTTTTAATTTGATAGAGCCACTAATGAATATCGCAGTCCAATGTGGTCTACTAAAAAGTAGGGATGTTGAGATCTAAACCAAATTGAACAAACCGATCATCCGATCCAACCCAAACTGAAAACTGATGAAAACCGATTGTTTACAAATTAGTTTGGATTCAAATTTTTAAGAACTGATCGATTTAGTTCAGTTGGCAATTTAAATTTCCAAAGCGGATCCAAATGAAACTGAATCAAGTTGATTATATATCAATATATTATTAATTTTAATATAACTATTAACATGGTTTGTTTCCTCTAAGTTTGAAGACATCAGTTCTTTCTTAATTTCTTCTATTTAGGATATTGTATCTTTTTCTCCTATGATTTTTAAATATTTATAGATGATGTATTTTGTAATGGATATTAATGTTTTTTGGATTAAACCGCTAGTCCTAAAATTAGACCTTGTTCTTTGCAAACCAAATAAATTGATCTAATCCAAACTGACTTAAATTGGTTTGGTTGTTCTAAAAAAGAAAAATTGAACCAAACCAATCCAATATAATGTTCCTAGTTTGCATCGGATTGATATTTGCCCCGAAATCAAAATCGGACAGCGAACACCTCTACTATTAGCCTCTTTTGACATTGGGTGCCTTGATATGGTGGCTTTTTGTGTCAATAGGCAACATGTGTCGACTTGGTATGACATAAAATGAAGATGCAAATTGTTGGCAGGCCAAATTAAGCTGGGCTAGAGGATTGTAGCAATGGAAGCTTGTGGGCGCTTGCAGAGCATGCCGATGTAAAGACAAGCTGAAGGATGATGTGCGCAATT
Organism: Handroanthus guayacan; assembly: GCA_014898755.1. Lineage (NCBI taxonomy): Eukaryota > Viridiplantae > Streptophyta > Magnoliopsida > Lamiales > Bignoniaceae > Handroanthus > Handroanthus guayacan. The sequence continues at coordinate 234,601 of JACFYI010003352.1, read as the reverse complement.
GTATCAGCATCAAGTAAGACGTATAGGCAAATAACAGCAACATCAGAAAATGACTTACAGGCGTTGGGCAATGGGTGCTATGCATTGTGCATCGGGCACCAGGCAATGGGAGACGTCTACTAGGTTCCGCGTGTGTAAAAGGATTAAGCAAATAACAAGGCTAGATTCGTTAAAAGATGGGTTGCAAATGACTCTAAGCAAAACAAGATTTCTTCAACATGTGGGCAAGTTGGGAGGAAGAAATTAGTTAGGAGTCCTATCTTTGGTAGGATTTGATATTCTTTGCAGTTTTGGGCTTTTATTTTGATATGTACATGGACTCTTTTTCTAATTGGCAATGTCAACTACAACTTTTGTGTATTACACAACCCAAGTGACCTCACAACTTAACTGAGTGCCTCCGTATTGTGGAATAAGTTAGGAAGAAGTGGGTTTTATGTGCAGGCCTTGTTCCTGCATAATTTAATCATGGAGTAATAAGATTACAAGGTTGGGAAGTGGGTTTCCGTAATTCATTGTGCCAATTTATTTACTTGTTATTGTGCTGGTGTGTTTTGCTTGTGCCTTTGCTCAATTTTCTCAAACTTAAGACACTTTTTGAGGGTACGAGGGTAGGCTGACTTATTGTGGAGACAATAATTAGGCCGCACAGTGGGTGAGTTTTGAATGAAAAATTTGTCTAAGTTATAACCCCCGTGGCACCTACCAAAGAGGGTTCTTTGGTAGGGATTACCAGGTGGATAAAATTATTTTATAACCTTTTCTAACTTCTATCCTATTGTTAGTAACATGCTGACCGGCCATGACGGTCAATCCGATATTATTACTTCTACTATTAATATTCCTTCATTCAAAATATATTAGCATGGGTGGGTGATAATTTATAGTCACGAATTTATGAAATGCCCAAACATCACTAAAGTTGCATTGTGCAATGCTTTTAAGAAATTATACTAGAAGAAATGCACTTTAAAAAATGGCATTTATGTTTTTATTTTATGCACAACAAAGTAGTAAAACCTATCAAATAAATTAGTAAGAACTACAAAGCATTTGATTATACCATTTTAACGTTATTCAAATTCTGTATGATACTTATAACTCTATGTTAATTTACATATTCCTTCAATTTAATATGCCACAAATTAACGTGAGTAATCCAAGTATGACCTATCAAAAAAGTTTTTGGACCTGAGCAAACAAATATATTTTAAACGGAAAAAAAATTAAAAAAAAGGAAAAACTGATGAAGTGCCCTCTAATTCTCGTATGAGTTTGGTCTGGTCCAAACTTGGCTCATTGACATACTTATCCTCTAAATCATTTTGGAACGCATGGGAACAGGTTAAAAGATGATCAGAACATCGTAGCAACTAGCAAAGAAGTAAGTGCACCATCATCAGGATACGCTAAAAGGCGCTCATTTCAAGAGAAGCATGCTTACATGGGGACAAAAGAATGCACGGCCACTAATATGTTTCCAATGTGGACCTCTCTAATGGTCCAAATTCTTATCGGGGTTAATTACATTTATAACCTTTTAAAATAGTGAAATTCGGTTTATCCTATATTATTTTGGAAACTGAATCGCCCAATGCAATCACGACTTCTACTAAACACAAGACATCTTAGACTTTTGTGTTCTTTTACCAATTTAACTATCATCTCCTTAGAATTTCATTCTCTTTAACTTTTATCATACTTTGCATTACTTTTCGATTCCCAAACAGGGAGCAAGTCATGCACACTTGCACTGCTATTGAGCGCAAGTTTTACAACCTTCTAGTAAAAATGGGTGCAAGTGTGTATAACTAGTGCCCCAACAGGATGCAAGCTCCAATTTTTTTCCCTGTTTAAAATTTATAAATTTTATCTCACTTTTGAAAATTTTGCCTCGAAATTTGATCCACTCGTGCCAATTTTGCTAAAATTTCCAATTAATTTGTTTTGTTCGTCTATAAATCATAGATTTTTTCTAACTTTCAGAAGAATTTTGTTCAAAATCTGATTCACACAGCGGACATGAGCGAATTCAATTTCAAGCAAAATTCTTCCAAAAATGAGGTGAATTAAAAATTTGAAATGGAAAATAGAAATCCGGAACTTGCACTCAAATAGGATGCAAGTTCTAGTTTTCTATTTTTTCCCCAAGACTCGTAAATTTTACTTCACTTTCAAAAGAATTTTGTTGGGTTTAGTTTCCAAGGGATTTAGTTGGAATTACGCTAACCTCCTCTTACCTTAAGCTGCGGCCCTATATCAACCCCGATTAGGTCAACTAAATAGACTGGCCTAAGCTAGTTACCAAGCTCATCTAATTCCATGAACTATACCATCTAATACAGCAGTTATAAACATTCAATTCTAGAAAGTAATGCTAATCATAGATGGAGAAAATCTCGTACCAGCTTTGAGAACATCCGCAACTGCATCTTCAGGCTCTTTGGCATAGCCTTGCTGGTCATGTATAATGCCAACAGCATCGCAGTCTGAAGTAATGTACCTTCATTGATTCAGAACTAATTAGAATGTCAATACAGTCATGAATATTGTACTCGGAAACAATTATTAATCAGTAATTTATATACCCTTGAAAACCCCATTGCTGACGAGCAGTTACAGTCAATAAGTCATAATCAGCACAGCTTGGGACTCCATTGATACGATTATAAGCACACATGATGCCGCTGGCCTGGCCTTGTTCCACACACGCCCGGAATGGTGGCTGGTATGTGTCCGCTAAATCTTGCTTGCTTACCTATGTACAAATACGCAAATTATATCTTGATTTCCTATTTTAATTTAATAAATATTTCTATTTTAATTTAATAAATATTTCATCTAATATTTGAGGTTTTATATCCTATTTTATTTAACGGATAGGTGTCAAGCATATCCATTTCGTAGTCAAATAAATACATAAAATCAACTATTTTTCAAATTTGATTAACGAAAATTTATTATATAGAAAAAGATGATTCAACGAAAATAACATAAACACCATTTAGCGGGCCGCAATTATTTATTTGTGAGATATACTCACGGCTTCTCTGTATCCAACAAAACAAAGAATTTTACTTGGAAACCTGCCAAGAATTACAGAAGATACAATTTGAGAACTTTCGATGAACTATACTTGATTTCAAATATATGTAACATAGTGTTAAAACTAAGATATTATGCTGTAAACATCTGGAAACAAACGCCCATTTCCTTGTATGAATCAAGGCAAGAATCACAAGTAATTAATCGACAATATATTTTAACTCTTCAAAAATGGCATACAAGAGTCTTAAGACACTTACTTTGGCATCAAAAACGTAACGGGTAACACCATTCCAGTTATCCAAATCATGAGCAGTATAATGCTTACAACAAGCAGAAGCTTTAAGGTTGCCATTATTGAGCTTCCCGCCTTCAAAACTGTCCCCTTGAATTCCCCTAACATATGCAACTGCGTATTTTCCAGCCAACAAAGGGTCTTCTCCTGGTGTCTCTTGCCCTCTCCCCCATCTTGGGTCCCTAAATATATTTATATTGGGTGCCCAAAATGTCATCCCTTTTGCCTGTCCTGCATTAAACACTGCTCGAGCCTCTTCTCCAATTGCCTATCAGTCATTTTATCAAACACATTATCAGCTGAACATAGACGTGGGAGTTCAACGCACCCACATGCCAAAGGTCGGATATCTAGAATAGAATAATATGAAATAGGTGGCCCAATAGTTGGTAGCCTAATATTCAGGATGAGTTTGGCTTTAATACCATATTTAAAATAGACATGAGCTTAACTCACCTCGAAAAAGACCTTAAAAAACAATTATTACCCATACACTTAGCCAACCTGAGACTTTTCTAAACATATTATATATATATATATACACCTGAGCGATGCGATACCAGATATGAGAATCGAAGGAAGCCGCACTGAGAATGATTTGAGGGAACATGGTGGCGGCGGTGATGGTGCCATTGAAACTAACCCCCCTGCCATGCCGTGAAACGCCGTGCAACGCCTCCGACCACCACTCGTAGGCGGAGATATTGAGCCGAGGGACGGCCACGGCCGTGTTGACGAGTTGGTCGATCTTTTCGTCGAGCGTTAGGCGCGAGACGAGGTCCTTGACTCGACTGCTAATGGGGAGGTGAGTGTTGCAGAAAGGAAGGGAATTTGTTGAGGAGTTTGATGGGTCGCATGAGAATGGAAGAGTATTAATGGATTCTGCTGAAAGAAAGAGTGTGGTTGATAGGATTAGAATTGTGGTAGTACTGTGCAGGAGAGAAAGGTTGTGTTTATGGATTCTCATTTTCTCCGTAGTGGTTTTGTTTTGGGAAGAAAGTGGAACTGTTTTATTCACTCAAGAAAGTGATAATGGATGAAAAAGCAGTTTACCATCATGGGAGCGTTTATTTTGTAAGAAATCTAAAAGGTGATTGCTATTATTTGATTACGGATTGCTGCAATAATGTTTTGTATTTTATATATTCTTACAATTGTGGCACACCTAGATATTTTATAAAAAAAATAAAATATGTTTATTCACTTTTAATAATGATAAATTCTTTTTAATTATTAAATATTTTTACTTAAATTTACTATGTAAAGTAAAATGATTAAAAGAAAAATTTTGGGAGAATAAAGCCACAAAAAAAGAAATTATAATTAAAGAAAAAGTGGAATGGATAAATAGATATTAAAAAAAAATTAAAGGAAAGTATTTTATCATTGTTTCTTATAAATAATCTGCCATTATCTTTTAAAATAGGATTATTTTGTTCATTCAAAAAGTGTACCAATATAAATACCAAAGTGCCTCATAGTTATATATAGTGTGTCCATATATCTAAGCTACAAATTGTGTAATGCTGATTTGAAAGGTGAGTCTGAGAGAAAATTACATTTTATGTCCTGAAAATATACCACTTTTAATTTTTGTGTATGTGAGTATCACATTTCGAAGTTTAGTCCAGTAATTTACAAAATTTTCGCACTTTTGGTTCTTTTCTTACCTTCGGTGATCTTCTTGTTGCGAAAATCCCTCATGGCACATCAAAAGTGTGTCCTACACTGCCTGTCTACTTGGCTACTTGGTCCTTGTTTTGCTGATTGGAGATGAAAAACATTAACACTATATTTGGTACAAGGACTTTGGTGAGGAAAAGAATATATATATATATATATATATTAAGGAAAATATTTTTGTTTGTTTGGTTAGTGAATAAAATATTAGGGAAAGGAAAAGTTGAGGAGATGTGGTTTAGCTGCGGAAAAACCGTTTTCCTCACATTCACAAAATGGTAAGGAAAATGAAGAATAAGCTTATTTAGGCCTCTCCTATGTCTAATATATTATGAATTTTCTTATTTTTATTTCTTCCCTCAATGTTTTCTTTGAATAATTTTTGGGCATGAACCCACACGAAAATGCATATATCGTAACAAGTAATAAAGTAGTGAGTAAGAGTAGTGTTCCCACAAAGAATCGGATTATTCTCGATTGAAAACATGCAAAACAAGAACAACTAGATCTAAACGGGATTTGATCAAAAGTGAAGGTTGAATAAAAAATGTAGATAAAAAAGAAGTTGAACTAAGAAAAATTTAATAACTTTAAAGACCTTTAATTATGAAATCCCTAATTTACATAGATTAACTCTACTGTTATTTCCCAATCGATTTTCGAGTGCTTATAATTATTGATCCTAAGTCGAATGCAACTACGAGGCCCTTCCCGGTTACTTCTCATCAAAACTCATAATTGATCAATTCAATATATTCCTATACGAATCACAAAAGTCAAGAATTAATTAAGAACCACTTAATAGGCTACCTAAGCATGCATATTTTATTCCTATCTTACACTTAAATCAATTTATTTATCTCATGTAAATAAATTGAACTTAAGTTCTTCTTATCAATGACCAATCCTAGCTATCCCTTTTAGGCTTCATTAGAATTTCAATGATTAACATAAATTGGTGATCAGGCAATTAAGTTAAGACAAACACTATGATTGAAGAAATAATCATTAATCAAAAGATGAATCAAAGGAAAATAACAACTTGGCATTAATCTATGTAAAAAAGTTCAAATATAATTTTGGAAAAATGGGAATTAGTTCATGCTCCTAACAAACATGAAACTTGACAAAAACATAAAAAAAAATAAAAAATAAAAAAACACAACAAAGAAAATAAATATCTCTTACGAGAGTCTCGGGTCTATGCTATGAACTTGGGACCTAATACTAGGATTATCAAAACAAAAGAAAACATATCCTACTTATAGTACAGAGTTCCTATCTAGATTAGGAGTTAGCTTCTAATCAATTTGGGCTTTTCAGAAGTCCTCTGCATTTTACAGTTGAGTCCATAATATAGTAGAAGTCAAGAGTTCGCGTTGAAATAGAGTTCTCATCCTTCAAAAGTCTCATAAGTATCAAATTTCACAAATTTTCACAGCAGGCTAGCGCACATCCATGCCCAAAAAATGAGCATACTTGCGCCCATGCATGACTGCGCTCAATATTGGGCATACTTTCGCTCAATCTAGTAGGTTTTCCTCCCATTTATTTCATCAAATTGGGTTTTTGAAAGAAGAAGAAAAAAAAAAAAAAAAACCCTGAAATCAGTGACCGCAACACCCAAAAGGGCAGTCAAAAGATCCCTCATCATAAATGTAAATTAGTGACCGTTCCTACGAGCAGTCACTAATCTTAAAGATGGGGTTCACAAATATTTTAACTTTTTTTTTTTGAAGATGGGGTTCACAAAAATTTTAACTTAAAACTTATCAAAGTGGTCACTAAGCGGTCACAAATAAGTGACCAAATTAGTGACTGTATGTGGTCACTAATTTAGTGACCGTTGCATATGTCACCACTATTTTATAAATAGCACCGATTTTGTGACCGCCTCACGGTCACTATTTTGGAAGCATAAGTAGTGGCTACTGCAGTCATAAAGCGGTCACTAACTTATGCACAAATTTATTATAATTTTTTGTGCTGGTTTTAATGTTTTTCTAAGGGAAAAATACATTGTACCCCTTTGTATTATGGCAAAAGAGAAGATTACCCCCTTGTATTTTTTAATTGCAACATACCCCCCTGTATTTTGGAATAACTAGGTCATAAGGCCCTTATCGCTAGGTTATAGGGGGGTATTTTTGAACTACAGAATGTGTTTAATGTTAATACAGGGGTATATCTTACAATTAGAAAAAATTAGGGGCTAATATTCCCTTTTGCAATAATACAGGGAGGTAAAATGTATTTAACTCGTTTTTCTAAACCTGTTTTCCATTCATAACAATATTGAATAGTATAATATTTTGCAATATTCCATCTCATAAGAATTTAAAACCTAAATCGATAAGAAAGTGGAACTGTTTTATTCACTCAAGAAAGTGAAAATGGATGAAAAAGCAGTTTACTGTCATGGGAACCTTTATTTTGTAAGAAATCTAAAAGGTGATTGTTATTATTTCATTACAGATTATTGTAATAATGTTTTGTATTTTATATATTCCTAGGATTGTGGCACACCTAAATTTTCTATAAATAAAATAAAATATGTTTATTCACTTTTAATAATGATCAATTTTTCTTATTTATTATATATCTTTACTTGAATTTATTACGTAAAATAACATGATCGAAGGAAAATTTTTGAGAGAATAAAGCTAGAAGGAAAAGAAATTGTGATTAAAGTAAAAGTGGAATAGAAAAATAGATATTAAAAAAATTTAAAGAAAACCATTTTATCATTGTTTCTTATAAATACTTTGTCATTATCTTTTAAAATAGGATTACTTTGTATATTCATTCAAAAATGTACCAATATAAATACAAAAGTGCCTCATACTTTATATATATATATATA
>JACFYI010003352.1:159861-209870 GCA_014898755.1 Handroanthus guayacan | reverse complement strand
TTTTTTCATGGATCATATGTTAATTCATTACTATTCAGATTAAATGAATGTGCACTGATTTGATCATAAAAGTAGAGACACTCACTTCAAAAACGTAACGTCACGTTTATAATTTGAAAAGCTAAACTATTTTAATTCAATACATAATCTCACAGCTTTAATAACTATACAAAACTAAACAATAAATTCAGATGTATTAGCATTTTTAAGCCTTGAATACATTAGCAATATAACATTAAATTTTTAAATAGAAGAAATTTCCTTAGCATCATTTCTTGAAGACACTTGTAACAATTCTTGACCGCTTCCTGATATTCGTACTTTTCATACTCTCTTGGTAGAAAATACAAAACGTCAAAACTTCAATTATAGAGTCAACAGGATAAAGATATTGGGTTGAGCAATCCAATACCGAAACAAAGAGTAGTTCAAACAAAGTCATGTAACTAAAACTCAATAATAGAATTAACTTAAAACAAAGCGATCCCTTGTGCCTTCTCCTTTCCATAAAAGAAAAAAAAAGGAAGAAGAAATGAAAAATAGAAGGGTGAAAAAAAAATATTACCTTTCTTTGCGTCGCAAAATAAGTGAAATTATAAGGACTTTCACAGTAATAGTGACTATATATTTAATAGACGTGAGACTATTTACCTTAAATAAAAAAAAAAGTAAAAAAATAATATTAAAAATTATATTCACCGCACAAATCGGAGACTACTAAAGCATAAGAATGTATCTTAGCTCATTCAAACCTGGTGAGGAGTTTCCACGAAGGCCAAAATGCTAGATTTTAAGACATTGAAAGTAATGGATGAAAACTCGGATTGGTTCCCAGGAGGTAAGAAAACTTCTCTTATTAGGATGTTGTGTGTTCATTGTGCTTGATGGGAGTTTTTACATAAGATGTAAAGTGTTTATTATGCATGTATGATGTTGTTTGGACGAGATATATTTTTGATAATGATTGATATATTTTCTTATACTTTTACATACATATGTTGTGGAAATAGATCCCTGCGCTATAAGGATAGATAGCTAATACTTCGTCTAGTTGAAATAATTCAATAAATTCTTAGGAGATTTATGAACCGGATAAGTTGGATAAAAGAGACATTTTTTGTGAAAACCAACGGTTTCTTTTTCTTCTAGCCTTTATAGTATGTGTGTATATATATATTTGCTTGATTACTTTTTCTTCTCGCCTTTAAGATTGACATAAGATATATTGTGACAAATGAGGCCTTATTTCAATGTACATGTTGTCATCTAATCCCTAAAGGTGTGACAACCCTACAATCAAATGCCATGTCTTTGATGCATTCTTTAGATTTGTAATATTACATTATTTTTTTGTTTTCTATTTTAAGAATAATCTCTAATTTTCAACTATTTCTTTCTCCTTTTGCGTTTTAGTCATTATTTGTTCGTTTGATTCTATTATTGGTCTTTAGATTTTATATTTTATTCTATTTTATATTTTTTAGCAGCTATTTTTCTGTTTTTTACTACTACAAAGACTATTGTTTACTTTTAATTTTTATTTAGATTTTTACTTTTTATTTTTATTTAGATTTTTTTATATCTTTCATATTTTTCCATCATTTTCTCTTTTAACTTATCATCCATTTGTTTAATTTTACTTTTAAAAGTTTACGACTTTATATGACAGGATATTGTCTTCTGAAATGCTATTTGCAGAGCAATTTTTACTATCTTGTAGAAGAGTTCTTACTATCTTACAGAGCAGTTCAACGAATAAATAAACAAAATGAATACCCCCCAAAACAACTTACCTACTTGCCCTATAAAAAATTTTCTTGTTCTATTTTTTTATCTCTTGTTAACGTTTGTGTTTTGAATTTTTCTTTTTGTGGATGCGAATTGTGACCCGAATCGAAAGCTCACGGTGCGACCCGAAATTGAGAAAAAAATGGAAATCTGTGGGTATGGACTTGTTATTGTATTTTTTCTTGAAGTTAGTTTGGACCCAGCTAAAATTAGGAGAACGATTGAAGTTTTATAAAAAGGGATATCGTCGATATTTCATTAACTATTTGCCAAATCTTCATATTAATTTGAAGTAACGATTTAAGGTTGTAGTTTCCACATTCAACATGAAATTTTTCATTAAAAATCAATTGATTTAAACGAAAGGGAAAAAAAAAAGAAAAAAGACTGCTTTCGCTTGCGTCCGCGACGGGTGTCACAACATGTTGCCTTGCGCCCGTCACGGGCGCATAGAACTGAACGCTTGTGCCCCTCGTCGGCACAAGCCACCACTTGCTTAAGCCCGCCGCGGGCGCAAAAAAGGAAAAAAAAATTGTATAAAAAAATGATATCATGATTTACTTTATAATTACTTTATAATTACTTTATATATACATATATATATATCATGATTTTTTATTTTTTATTTTTACTATGGTAATTTTATTTGATTTCGCTTATATATAAAAAATTTAAAAAAAAAAACTTTTAGGCCTCATTTGTGAAATTTCTTTTATTCTATATTTTGTAAATCATCGTAATATTTTTAATCTTAAGTAATTTAAAAATTTATGATTCATTTTGTTCAATATTTTTAAAATAATTAAACATAAGTTTGAAAATAGTTACATAGTGTATTAATGTAATGAAAATAATTTGTGTAAGTAAATCAAAGTTTACCTCCTGACGACTAAAACGATGATTATTAATATATTGTGAGCGTTCAAATTTATTATATCTATAAATTTTTTAGGATAAAATTGAATTATTTGATCATGTCGTGCATAGCACGGGGCATATGCTAGTGTATATATATTTTCTATTGCAAGATTAATAGAGACAAGATTTGTTTTAATCAAGAAAAAAATCTTAATTAAAAATCGAATAATTGTTTAAATGGAAATGCAAACTTTCTTTGTACGTATCCTATTATCTTCCCCAAAATAAATTTTGTCCTTCCCCTTTTGGCTTCTTATTTCTTGAGTTATTAACTTGTTAATTTAATTAAGATGTTTAATAGTTAAGTAATTAAATGGATAGCATGAAGGCAAAACGTTTATTTGGCTCATTAGTTAATTAATTAATTAAGTGTTGAACTTTCTTTTTCTTGAATTTTGTTTCAAAGCATTGAGAGTGTGCATAAGAATAAAGGAAAGAGAAAACACATTTTCCATTTGATGCGGGACCCACAAGCAGTACAAAAGCATTGGGACTTACATATTTCAAGTGCGTGTATTGCTCCAATTTCAAAAGAATAAAGGAAAGAGAAAACACATTTCCATTTGATGCGGGACCCACAGGTAGTACAAGAGCATGGGGACTTACATATTTCACGCGCGTGTGTTGCTCCAATTTCTTCCAACCTATACAAACTTAAGAGCAGAATGTACAACCAAACAAAACGCACAACCACTGAAACGGCATCGTTCTGAGGTATTAAATCAGAAAAAAAATACAAAAACATGGCTAACGCGCGAGTGGCACTGTAGCCACACGTTTACATGCTTATATAATAAAGTAATATATACAGTAATAATACGCACACACCCACACAGAGACACACTTTCATACTATCTCTTTCCACTCTTCAAATTCCTAGACATCAATTTCTTCATTCATGTATGTATATATATACATGTACTCCTTCCCACCTACTTCAAATATTCAAAATCCTATAGTTTATAGAAAGTTCCACTATATTAGAAATTGATCACCTAATTCATCATTCCTTAATAGCTATCAAGATTACAACTCCTATGAAGTACAAATTTTTTTCTAATTACCTCCATTAAACAATATAACATATTAAGGTAAAGTTGATTAAGTTACTCACATATGCATACAAAATTTATACTAATTCATGAACATGGAAAGATGATTATTTAAAGCAGAATTTAAACATAAAATTCCTACACAATGGTTAATTATCTCAACCAAATAATATAACAAACTAAGGCAAAATTTAATTAAATCACTCACCTAAAAGTATTTATCTTCAAGATTCAATCCAATCTTCCCACTACCTCCTTTTATTTTTGCAGTATATAATTTTTTTTTTATAAGTGTACTGCCGAGAATTTGGTGAATAGAATATCAAATTTCAGCTTTACTTATAAGGAAGGTGGTCTGAAGATAGCCAAGATTAGCATGCAATTAATGCTAATAGGATAATAACAAGTGGTAATGATTAGAAGAATAAAAGAAAGTAAAAACAAAATTAAATTAAATTAAATTAAAAGGAAAAATTAAGAATTTCTTTACCTTGCCACGTTTTTTGTCTATTTTTATTTTTATTTTTATTTTTTATTATTGTCATTATTTTGAAGGTGCCACATCTTGCACCTATTTTTCTTTTTTTTCCTCCCTAATTAGGGGTGCCACATTTGGTACCTATTTTTCATTTATTTATTTTTTTTCTTCTTCTAATTAGAGTGCCACGTTTTTGCACCTATTTTTTTTTTTTTTTCATTTTTTTTTCCTTAAGTTAGCTGGTGCTAAGGTTTGCACCACTATTCATTTATAATTTTTTCTTCTTCTTTTTTTTTTTCTTATTAATATCAAAATTAACTTAAACAATTATTATTATTATGATTATTATTATTATTATTGTGGAAGCAATTTCTTTTGTGCTAAAAATGATATAAAATGGATAATGATTAAAATTGGATAATTTATTCGGGGTATTACAAGATCCCTTATCATAAATGTAAAATAGTGACCGTTCCTACGAGCGGTCACTAATCTGAAATATAGGGTCACAAAAATTTTAACTTAAAACTTATCAAAGTGATTACTAAACACTCAGAAAAAGTGAACAAATTAGTGACCGCATGTGCAGTTACTAATTTTGTGATTGTTGCATATGTCACCACTTTTTTGCAAATAGCACCTGTTTTATGACCAGTGTTTTATGATCGCCTCTGCGGTCACTATTTTGGAAGCATAAGCAGTGACCGCTATACAGTCATAAAGCGGTCACTAACTTATGCACAAATTTATTATTTTTTTTGTGCTAGTTTTAATGTTTTCCTAACCCTATTTTCCATTAATATTATGCAATAATCCATTTCATAAGATTTTAAAACCTACATCAAAATTAATTATAATATACATATCCTTAGATAAAACACAATTCAAAATAAAACCAATTCAACAAATCCAAATATCCGAATATCCTAGTATCACTAATCGTCTTTCTCACCCTCACTGCTTCTATTCTTTCCCAAAGTAGTGCTTTTCATTGCATTAAATTTGATCATCGTTTCTTCCACAATAGCCATTATGGCGACCTCTCTAACTTTCGATTCTTCAGCAATCCTCTTTGTCTCCTCCCTCACTCTCATAGCCTCCTCTATAATGATCATCTCTCTTTCGGCAGCTGCTTTAGATACCACAATTGCCAGTTGCTCCTGACTAACATATGTGGAGAGAGGTGCAATAGAGTGTGATATAGAGGAAGTCCTAGCATCCATAAGCTTAAGTCCTAGCATCCATAAGCTTATGACAGTGGTAAGATTTCCAAAGTCATAGACTCTACCCTTAGATAGACCACCAAAAATGTCAATCTATTTTTGTGTATCAAATGAACTCTCTGGAGTAGGATTGCTGCCATGTTGACCCAGGTATTCTCATTCATATTCCTCCTATTAAAAAAATATAGTCAAAATGTTCTATCAAGTATATCAAACATTTAGTTTATCAAAAAAAAAAAAAAAAAAAAGTATTTCAAATGTAAAAATTACTTTATTACATGAAAAGCAAGAGTGTCAAAATGTTCTATGTATCAGTTGGTTCTTATAACAAAAATGTCATTAGTCTCCCCAGGTTTGATGATCACTTCTACAAAGCAAGATAGTGATTTGCTTATTTTTTATTTTTGCATCCTAGCATCCATTTCTATATGCTGATTTCCATCCTAGTGTTGTTGGGAAAGCGGCAATGCAAAGTTATTTTAAGACAAATTTGACATCATCATGATAGCTTGCAAGCAACCTGGCTTAAAAGAAACCTCAATAGCAGCATTTTAATGGTTACGCCCACTACTCACTGCAACAACCACTTAGCATGTCTAGCAAGAGAAGTCCGGCAACTTAGCATGTCCAAAAACAAAAAGGATACTTAAAACCCACAAGAACTTACCCAAACCCTCTTGGATTTGTTGTCCACATATTCATCGTTTCCTTTAGGTCTCCAGTGAGTCCAATTTTGGATCTCAAGTAGGCTAATTGGTCTACCATATTTTGCCTACCGATCCTCTGATGTTGCAAACTTTAGTGAACGCTTTTTGGTGTGAAATAGTGTAGTAAAGTCTTAATTTTTATGGTGGTCTAGATTCTTATCATGGTTCAAATTTTCCTTTCAAACCATATATTTTTTGCCCTTTGTGTTAAGGTATAAGGGATCCACAAATGTAAAATAAATGGCAGGTTTTGTATCCCAATCAAACTTGAAATATTTGGCCATGATAGCCTTAATCAAAAGCTTTAATTTCAATGGAGAAAATTTGGTTGAATTTGATTAATCATTGGATTTCACTAAAGATTTCTTAGTTGTAAATAGAATATTATTATTTAATTCATTTATTCTAGATTGACATAGTTAACATAGGGGAAAGGTAGAAAAAGTTATTACTTGCAATTCATATTCTATTATAAAAAGAGTTTACGTTTTGAAATTAGAAAATAAAACATTTCTTTACTTTGAAAATGTGTTTATCAATCTAAATTATAATTGTTGTGAATTGTTCAAGTGAAAACTTATACATAAAAACAAAACTTTGAGCTTTTTATGATTATAACAAGTATTATAAAATGCAAAGAAGAATTTCGAATTCATACAGATTGCAAACTATGGTATAATTTTGGGCCTAACGGACTTTATAACAGAATAGGCTCTAGACATGGAACTAAAGTTGTAACGCCCCGGATCCTAGAGCATCCGCCCCTAGGTTGGAAACGGTACTCACGTACATGATTAAATAATTTAAACCCCAAAATTTACATAATCAATTACTTTTGATACATCGTCCAATAGTACGAATACATCCCCAAGTCTCAACCTGAGTCTATGACCCTACCTAACACCATTACATAATTATGGATACAAAGTAGTCCTGGTGTCAAATCTTCAAACTCGCCATGCAATTTCCTGAAAAGAACTTCCTACAATAGTAGAGTTAAGGGGGTGAGTCCACTGACTTAGCAAGAATTATTACCATAATCATGAGCAAGGGTAGCAAAGACATGTTTTCCAGGATTTTGAGGTATCAACGAGATTAAACAGATCTCAAGAGCCATTGATATCATGATTTCCCAAACATTCAGTTAGCCCAAAGGCTCAATAATAACAATTCGATATTCATGACAATACAATCCATAACATTATTCAACTCATGAGTTCAAGTTTCAGTAATAACTATGAATATCGAAATAAATATGGCTAGACTAGTATTTGGTGGATCTGTCACCCTTCTAACTTCGAAACAATCAAATTATACCCTTATGCCTCCCATCTCTCCCTCGAATGGCCGTTCAGAGAGGAGCAATCATTCATACATTTCAGATACAGCCGCCGCAGCGCGGTCGACCACGAGTCTCAGGACTAGCCCTTTGGAAACCTACCTCCAGGTTCCCGCAGAACTATCCAATGGAGAGGCCTCCAGGGGACCCACCGTGGTCTGATACCGCACAGCTATCCCTCTTGAACCTCCTTGGGCCCAACAATCATGCAATAGGTTTCAAAAATTCGGATATAACAATAAAATTATCATTTTATCAATAACGAAGGTTCTTGAACATTGGATATGGCATTTAGAATGATTCGTCGGACATAAAAAAATTAATTGAAAATCAAAACATTTACAGGAGATGAGGTATGGACTATGGACATATCGGACGATTTTTCCAAAAATATTTCAAAAGAGCGAAATTAACAAACAAGGCAAATACAAGCTGTTTTTATTGAAAATATTTTTAAAGCGTGAAAATACAAACGTCATTCTGAAAACATTTCAACTATTGATCCTAAGATTTAATGAAACAGCATGAAATTAAAATCATGAAAAGAGGTTCAAAAATCCAGTATCATAATTTTGTAAAACAAGTGAGGTACGTTCATGTTTATATTTTTCAGCAAAACAGCACGTATTTGATAATGATCGAAACTTTTCTAAAAAACCAAATTATCAAATCATTGAACAAGTAAAAGAAATAATTGCAATAATAGCCGAATGTCCATAATAACCATCAACCAAGGCAAGAGATTCTTAATAATCCAACAATAAGGACAAGTATCAAAACATGATCATGGTAGGAAATTCAAGAATGATTATAGTAATAACCCTTACCTCTGGTCCTTAAGCTTTAATTCCCAAGATGATATTAAGATCATCTAATGCATTGATTAAATTCAACCTATTAACATCAAGACCACCTAGATATTAGACTATATCTTCATATCATATAAAATCCATTATTAAATTCTGGCAGTGAATTCCTCGGCCAATTTAAAAATATATTCCGTTGAGTTAAAATTGGTAATTTGGTTCTAAAACTATCTAGCCTCGACAAGGTTTCTAACGGTGGTTTTATATTGAAAATCTGGCCAACGGTTTGTTAGTTATAAATTTTTAAAGTTGAATGATGGTTCTGCTGTAAATCAGAGGCGGTTTGACAGGTTTGGCTTTAAAGAATTTTCTGGGAACATTCCTTAATGGATTTCAAGGATTCTTGATTCTATCATCATCAACACTTAACAAGATTTCTATCGGCTATTTTTGGGGTTAATTTGGTGAAGAAATGAGTGGTTTCCAACGAGTTAAAGTTGAGAGGTGCGCTAGGCTGGGTTCCAGTGGGTACTCTGTTTCCCGAGTCCATTGGCATGTTCGGATTAAATGGTATTTCTAGTCTTGTTTCTTTATGTATTTGGGTTATTCTTGATTCTAGTGATAACTACTCTCAATAAGGTTTCCAATGGTGGGTCTTGTGGGATTTTTGGATGTAAGAATCTCCAGATATAAATTTTTAAACTTCGGGTAGTGATAAAGACTTCCCCTATTTTTGGTAAAATGGTAGGTTTGTTTCAAACGGATTTATCTCCTATTTCTCTCATTATTTTTGGATGATTCTTGGGTCTAACATCATTTAGACTCAAAGAGATTTCTAAAGGTACCTTACGTGAAATTTATGGAGCAAGGAAACTTAAGTTATGAATTTTCAAAGTGAGAGATTGTGCTGTGACAGTAGCAAATCCGGAACAATTTGGTTGTGTGTGTGTTGGAATTTAAGCTTAAATCTTCAAGTTTCAACACTTCTATCCCAAATCTAAACATCATTCTAAATCAATCATCAAGATTCCCAATTCTAAATCAATCATCAAGATCCCCAAATCAATTAATACAATGGATTTCAAGATAAAAGAAAACTTATGAAAACTATGAATCAATCAAATTTCTTTCCTCTTTAACCTATAATCCTCAAGATGATGGAATTTCTCCCAATCTTAAACCATTCCTATAACTATCAATATCATAGGAGAGATTACTCCATGTTTCTTCAGCCATAAAACCCAAACTTCAAATTAAAAGAAACTTGTCAAGTATACTTACCTTCTCTTTTCCCCTTTGTGGTTAAAATTCCAAAGTTGATTTCAATGAATTTGAGAGAATTTTGAGGAGATGATGAAGAACATTTCTTAAGAGAAAATGGGGGGAATGAATCGGCCAAGGAGAAGAAGAAGAAGAAGAAGAAGGGGATTACACTCAAATTCAATGCAAATTCTAATGAACATTTCACTCAAATTCAAATGCAAATTCTAATGGACATTTCACTCAAATTCAAATAAAAATTCTAATGGACATTACACTCAAATTCAAATGGAAATTTTAATGGACATTACACTCAAATTCAAATGGAAATTCTAATAAAATGAGACATGGGATTCATTTGTTGTTTTCCAATTTATTTTGTTCTATCTCATTAGCTTGGTGGGAAGATTAATTTGGAGTATAAAATACCAAAATAACATTTCTTGGAAGTGATAAAATATTTTCGATTGAGAGGAATGTCTCAAATCGGCGGAAAAACGTCTACCGATTGAAGTTGTTTCTCAAAACGTTATAAAAATATTTATTGATAAAATTGAGAGTTTAAAGACTTAATTAGAAAAATTCTCTCAATTTGATATTTAATTAGAGAATTTTCAGTTGCTAAACCATAATATTTTTGCCATTTAAAATTTTTTGAACAATAGCAATTAAAATCGTTTAAAGCGGCATTAGGTTTTAAACTTTTTAAAACTTGAGGTTTAAATTAAAATTTCAGAAATTTTTTGGGCCCAAAATATTATTTTGAAGTTAGTAAGGTGGTTTTAATAAATTTTTGGGCTGAAGAAAATTTTTAAAACAAATTTCTCTTTATCGAGAAATTTTATCGTGAAGAAATCGAAAAAATTCTTAAATTGAGATGCAATAAATTTTCAAGTGAAAAGAAAATTATTTAATTAGAATTAAGGGAATTGTCGGGGTCTCACAAAAGTACACCTAAAGTTTTTGCACATCAGATTGCTTCTAGTCTCTTCCTATGTAAAACACATATATTTTATGATTACTCTTTACATACCATCAACATATGATTACTCTTTGCTAAGATTAAAATCAATAGCGTACCAACATAATATCATGTTTCTTTTTCAACATTTACCACATTTGAACCTCATCAGCATATATCAAATAGCCAAAATTCGTAGAAATTCTAATACTACAAAAATCTATAAAGACAAAAGTGACCTAATCATTCTACTCATAGGACTCACTACAAAAGAATTGAGCAATTGCCACAACTAAAAACTAATATTAACAGAAAAAAATGGTGGTAGAAAATCATTTGCTACGGTTTCACCACGGTAATGATCTGTAATTTTTGAGAGGGTAGCAAAAAATCCATCACGGCATATAGCTGTGATGGATGTTTTTCAACTCAGTGTAGCCACGGTAAATGATGTTTCCACCACGATTTTTTTAGATTAATGGCTACAATATCCACTACGGCTGTTAATTTTAGATTATTGGCTACTATTTTCTCCATAGCTATTAATCTTTTGATTACAAAAATCAATAATTTTGTAGTGACTTTTTGGTCTTTGCTTTCATTTCATACATGACTAGCCATTGCAACATCCTATATAGAGGTAACAATGTTCATTTAAGTTGCTATAATGCATATGTAAGCCCCCATTGTCCAGCTGGTGACCTATCTAGACTGTAGATGTCTTATGGCTCTATCGACAGATCTATTTTTTTTGGTTGAGGTTAAAAGTATAAGTCTAACGTATTCCCAAGTTTAGTCAATTAATATTCTGCATTATACATATTTTTTCATTTTGCATTGCTGCACTCCTAAACTAGAAATTTTGATTGAAACAATAAGCATGAGCAAAATAGCTACTTCAACTTTCTCCAATCACACGAAGATCTTTCAAAAGTTTACTTATAACATATGGCCAAAAAGCAAAAATCACAACAAAAATACTGCATATTAAACAAATTGCAAGAATCATAGCCCAAATAAGTAAATCAAATATTAAAATCAACACAAAAATAATATTAACAAAACAACAATCAAATCAAAATATAAAAATTTTAAAAAAATTATTTCTAGCAAAAGAATATAGTGATTTAGACCACTTTGGATAAATTTAAAGAAATATAAAAGAAAATAAATTATGAAAAGTACCTTTAGATCACCAAACCCTAGTTTAGTCTCGCACCACCTAGCAACGGCAATCTCATAACACTGCAAAACCCTAACTTAGAACACTTCATAGCCCCAACTTAGAACACTTCAAAGCCCCACTCTCACAAAATCAAAGTCAAAAAATTCAGACTCTCTGAAAATAATGAACAAACTAAGGAAATACTTTCAATGAATGAAAATTTAAATGAAGATTCAAGATAAGGCATCACGGTATGAGCTTTCAAATTAATGACATCGTAGCTTATGGACAAATGTAGATTGTACAAATGGAAAGGACTTGAAAATTTGAGATTATTTGGTGAAAAAGATTGAGCAATGGAGCAAAAATGAGACTGATTTGAAAAAGAGATTATTTTGAAAAAGAAGGGTTGGACAGTGAGAGTGTTCTATGAGAGTGTTACGTGAATGTTTAAAGTTAATATTCAATGTTGTGTACAAGAGAATAACCAAAGAGCCAATAAACACAAGTTTGTCTATGGACCAACAAAAATAAGCAAAATTTTCAATTTGAGGACATGGGTTCGAATTTTTATCCCAGCAATTTTATTTTATTTTATTTTTGAAAATCACTAATAATGAGACTAATTTGTGATTGCGGGTTATTTGTCATTAATTAGTGATTGCCATCAAATACATGGCAAACTTTGATGACTGCATTTGTGACCAATAATAAATTGATTGCTAAAAGTGACTACTTTTAAAAGGTCATTCATTCAGTCACAAAATCAGTCAAAAATGTGGTCACTAGTCCATAATTTTTATTTTTATTTTTTTGAAAAAAATGTAATCAATCAAAAAACAATAACCAAAGGGTCACTATTAATCACTAATTTTTGGTCACTAAAAGCTATTTTTTTTGTAGTGAGTTTATCTGTTCTTAAAGTATTAAGCACCATTATCAGATGATTTTAAGATAAAAATATGATAATTCAATATATGAAATGAGCAAAAATGTGACATGGATATGGAATTATCATACACTCCAAACCTAACTACTAGTTGTCCTCGAGCAACTTATAAAACTATATGGTGCATAAGGGTTTAAGATAAAAACTACAAGATGCAACTCTGCCCCAGAATAAAATAACACAAAAAGATGTTCTCAGCTAATATTCAATTTCACATTAATTCTTAAACTTGTCATAATGCAAATTTTGGAATCGTAATTGAAATTCTTAGAACTTCATGACAAATAATCTCTGTGTAATAATGTGAATGATTGTTTTCCAAAACTTGCATCTTTTACAGACAAAATCATCCATGACAAAGAAGTTCATCCTAACAATTTTATTGGCTCATCTTTCATTCCAATTTTGATAGAAGTAGACTATACTAAGCCAATAATCAATATGACTTTGAAAGGTTTGTGAAGTAGGCTTTGGGTTATGTATGAATATTTAGATAAAGTAGCTCAAATCCATAGCAATAACTCATTTTCTTCAAGTACCCCATAACTTATCTTGGGGCCTCTTCTCAAATTAAATCTTAGGGATGTTGAAAAAAAATAAAATAAAATAAATAAACCAAACTGATTGAACCGACCAAAAATTGAAAAAAAAAAAATTCAAATAAAAAAATCAAACCCAAAAAACCAAATTATGCTTCGGTTCGGTTTTCGATTTTTATATATAGGTTTTTAACCATAGTTAACTGAAAAAACTAAAAAAAATCAAAAAAATAAATTAGTCCGATCAAACCAAATCGAAACCAAAATTAATGAATATTTAATTTTTTTTCATTATGGCTATTGCTTTCATAAATTCAAAATTAAGTATAATTTTTTGAAAAAAAAAAGGTTTAATTATTTAACTATATCAAAAAGTTCTTTATGCTTCTAAAATATATATGTTAAATATTAATTCATAATTCATTTGGACATAAAAGTAAAAATGTGATACAAAAATATATCAAGTTAAATAATGTATATCTATTCATTTGAATATAAAATTAAGAGTAATGACATAAATTGTAATATTGTACTCTATAATAATATACTTGTAATGTTATATATTAATTATTAATAATGTATTTATTAGTATTTCTAATATAATAAAGTTAACTATAGAAAAAAAATAATAAGTCCCTCAAGATTCATATATGAAGGCTCCAAAGTCTAAACAAAATAAATATATATTTCCTAATTCAGACATGACTTCTCAATTATCGCCAGTAAGTAGTAAGCAATAGCGAACTAACCATGACGAAATTTGATGACGTAAGTTGAAACATCAAATCTAAATATTTAACTCTATCAAAAAGTTCTTCATCCATTTGAAATTTTGAAGTATATGTTAAATTTTAATTCATTTGACCATAAAAGTAAAAGTATGATACATCAACTTAACAAATTAAATAATATGTGTTAATTATTTAGGATATGAAATTAAGACTAATAACAAGTGTTGTACTATATAATAATATGTCTATAATTTTATTTACTAAGTATATATCACATACTTTTAGTATTAACTATATAATAAGGTTAATTATATAAATTATAATTGATGAAAAAATGGAATAGTAAAATAAATATTAAAAGAGAAGTCAAAGAAGGATATTTTATCATTATTTTTTACAACTATTTCGTAATTATCTTTTAGAATAAGGTTATTTTTATCCATTCGCGGTTCATTTAATGGCATTGGCCCTCACACTTTATATATAATATAGATATAAAAATTAAAAGTAATGATATAAATTGTACCATATAATATATCTATAGTGTTATCTTATTTCATAATTGAGTTGTTTGTTTCCTTTTTTTTTGGCTAGTTTTTCTCATATTCGCCACACCCTTCAAGTTTTATATGATCTTCCTTTTGAATATCAATGGCTTTTTACTTCTAGTTTTCTACTATATGTTGAAGTTGAGTTTGGAGATGTCCTAAATTGACTTATATAAACTCTCAAATAGACTTATAGATTCCCAAAATATGAGGACATGGAGTGTGCAAATAATAACAATAGTTTTCAAGAAATCGTAGGAATAGTATTTTAATTATAAAATTATAAGGATTTACAAATTAAGGCAATGTAGGAAGTTTGCTTGTTGTTGCAATAACTCGAAAATTTTCCTAATTAAATTTCTAAATCCTTGTTTTTCAAACTACGAACCTTTTCATGGCTACCTGAAATTTTTTCTACAACTAAAATATTTTATCACAACCATAAAATTTTTCTTGCACACAAAATTTATACATATATATTATTTTGGCCCAAAAGAATTATTCTAGCCCAAATTAGAGTCCAAAAACATTTCGAACCCAACCCAAAAATTTCAAAATATATATATACACACATATATACATACAACCAAAATAGCCCAACTCCCCTTAATTTGAGGGATATTTTACCTACTTTATTGTCAAAATTTTTCCAAGTAATTACACATGTGAGGAAAGAATGAAGATACCACCTTGTGTTGACACCTCATTCCACCCCCAACTTTCTTAAATTTGAAAATGACCCCACTTGCTTCTATAAATTGGTTGGCTTGAGCTTTTGCAAGAGACTCTTGCACTTAACACTGCTAACTATCTTTTTCTTCCTCTACATATATATATATATATATCTTTCTATTCTATCATCATTCTTCCAAATCTCTTTCAAGGTACATAAATTTCAAGACATTTAAAGGCTTGTAAAGGGGAAAAGCTTGGGAAAAACACGCTCATCTAGGTTCATCATTGGCAAGCTTGAAAGAAACTAACACATAAAATGATTTAAGATATAAGGATAAATGAAAATGTGATATAATACATATGGTTTTGGTTTTAATTGGTGATATAGCTTGTGGTATTAGGACTCTTGGACATCAACCAAATTGAAACTTAGGACTTAAGATAAGAATTATGGTTATCCCTTTGCCTTGATTATTATGAGCTTGAATGAGGACTTGATATTGCTATTTCTTTGATTCATTAAAACTCTTGGATCTAGCCTCATTCCTTGTATTGAATGAAATGAACTTATATGTGGACAAATTATGATATTCCAATGATTCATAAGCTCTATTCCTTGATAATGATGGTTATGAACCCTTGGACATTTTTATGATTACCATCTTTGCCTGCTTATGATCATGAATGGATTTGAGACCTTTGACAAAATGGAAGATGTGAAAATGTAATAAAGAAATGAAATACATAGACTTAATTGTGATATTTTTCATTTTATTATGTTTTAACCAAGTATTAAAGTTACAAATTTTCCTCCAAAATATTTCTACCATTTTACCTAAAAAAAAAAAAATCAGGGGGCACACTTGCTTTGAGCGCAACCACGCCTAGTCCAAAGTCTATATTTCATTTCTTTAAAATATTTTAAAGCTTCAAAATGATTTTCTTAAGTCCGAGCTCAAATCGAATCAAATGTTAAGCTTAATATTCGTTTGTATCTATATATCATTTGATTCGAATATCTAGCAGATGTCCATTCTTCTTGAATTTATATGCATGAATATTGGACCTGGGGAGGTTCAAGGGGGACAACTGGGCGGTATCGGACTACGGTGGATCCCTTGGTAGGCTCTTTGGTAGGCCTTCCCATTGAATAGTTCTGAGAAAACCTAGAGGTAGGTTTCTAAGGGACTAGTCCTTAGCACGCAATCGAATATGCCTAATGAATAAATGAATGGCTTACCTTAAGTGGCTACTCAATGAAGCAAATGGAGGAATAAGGACTGAATGTTATGTTGAAGTTATAAATCTACCAAAAAACTAGTCCTGCCTTAATTATTTATTGTTCATGAATGTTAATGAGCTTATGAGCCATTTGAATGCATATACTTTGTGATTTTCTTGTCTTGAATGTTGACACGATTATTCTATGTTACTAAATTCATAAACCATCATTTGGCTTGTCTACTAATTCATTTCCTTACCTTTCTTCTTAGCCATAATTCTTACTAAGTCGGTAGACTTATATTTTTATAATTTATCATATGTAGGGAATTAATTCCAGGAATGATCTGCCGAGTTGAAATTTTTGTATGCTTGATATGAATATGTTGTTGTTGTGAATTGTAGCTATGAGACTTAAGTGAAATTTTGTATGGCTTAGTATGTATTTGGGAAATTATGGCTAGTATTTGTAAGAGATGATTTTGTATTGCAAGGACTGGAAATGTTAATACATATTTGTGATTTTTAGTTTAGTTTCCCTACCCACAGGTAACGATCACGATCTAAGGGTGGTGTTCTAAAATCCTGGGCGGTGACAGCTGTCATGAACTAGTTTTAGTATAACACACTCCTTAGGTTAAGATAATTACCATTACACTTGTTCGAATTTGCTGAATTTATATTTTAAGCAAAAATATGAATATACTGAAATCTAGTGTATTTGAGTATCAAATTTTAATTATTTTGCAAAATATGGATTCATCCCAGAAAATGAGGATATAGACATGGATTTTGACCCGGATGTGTCTAATGATAAGGATCAAAATGAGATTTTTGAATATTCAAGAAATGGGGCTGATTGCACTACTATGACTTCCCCAAAGAAGAAAAGAAAAAAGCAATCAACTAAGAAGTTAGCTGAAGATTGGAAAAAAAAATTGTGAGGAATGGAGACACTTTACTGCATTTATGGATGAAATGGGTAAAAGAAGAGGCAAATGCAAGTATTGTGAGAAAAACTATGTTGTTGATCCCATTATGAATGGAACTTCTGGTTTGAATAATCATTTAAAAGCTTGCAAAAAAAATCCTGATACACCAAGTGATAACTATACCATTTATAGTTTCACTTAGAGCGTGGATTTAAGAGACATGTCATCAGATACTAGTGTCCCTAGCAAATTTGACCAAGAAGCAATTGGAGAAATCTGTGTTAGAATGATTATTGTTGATGAATTGCATTTTAGATTCATTGAAGGTGAAGGATTTAGACAATTGGTTTCTATTGCATGCCCCCAATTTGTTGTTTTATCATGAACTAAAGTTGCTAAAGATTGTTTTGAGTTGTATTATAATGAAAAGAACAAATTAAAGACGTACTTCAAGCATTATGGGTCAAGGGCTTGTCTTACTACTGATACTTGGACTTCTAATCAAAGAATTAATTATATGTGTTTGACTGTGCATCGTTGATGAAACTTGGAAGTTGCAGAAGCTGATATTGAATTTTGTTCCATGTTCTAGCCATAAAGGTGATGATATTGGCCTATTGATTGCAAATGCTTCCTTGATTGGGAAATAGATAATATATTTATCATTACTGTCAATAATGCTTCGTCTAATGATACAACAATTTCAAACTTGGAAGTTGCAAAAATTGATATTGAATTTTGTTCCATGCTCTAGCCATAAAGGTAAAGATATCCGCCTATGGATTGAAAAATGCTTCCTTGATTGGGGAATAGATAATATCTTTACCATTACTATCAATAATGCTTTGTCTAATGATACAACGATTGCATAATTAAGAAGAAGATTTTGGGCATCGAAAAAGGTAATTCATGATGGAAAATATTTGCACATGAGGTGCGTAAGCTCACATTGTTAACCTCATTGTGAAAAGTGGGATAGCAAATGCTGGTGTGTCAATTGATCGTATTCGCCCTATGGTGAGGTATTTGGACAATCACCAGCTAGGTGGAAAAAGTTCAAAGAATATGCTATTGAGAAAAAAGTGGCAAGTAAAAAATTGTTGAGTCTTGATTGTCCAACTAGATGAAATTCTTCTTGCTTTATGCTTGAAATTATTTTGTTATTTCAAGGTGTGTTTGACAGGTATGAAATATATAAAAAAAAAAAATTCCATGATGATTTTAGACCTCAAGGACCATATAATAAGATAGGAGTTCCTATAAGTAATGATTGGCTAGTGATTAGAAAATTGGTAAAAGCATTTTTATGAGATGACTATGAGAATTTCGGGGTCAAAATTTGCAACTTCAAATGTGTTTTTAGATGAAATCAGTAACACTAATGCTTTGATAAAGACAAGGGAGGCAGGTCACAAAAAGGATCCTAAGTTAGCTAAAGTTGCAAAACAAATGAAAGAGAAGTATGACAAGTATTAGGGTGATAATTTGAAAATGAAAATCATGTTGTTTGCTATTATGGCCCTTGATCCTCGTCATAAGCTAAACTATGTTTTTTTCACCATTAATCAAATGTATGATGGTGAATTAGGAAAGGATATGTGCGACCGAGTCAATAAAGCACTTGAAGAAATTTTTGAAGAACACAAAAAATTATATGGTCCTACAAAGTCGTCCTCGGAAGTCGGAATCAAAGTCACATGCCTTCTCTATTATAATTGGTACTAGTGGAACTGCATTGACAATGAGATGTTGGCAGTGAGGGCTCTTAGATTGGTTAAATATCATAAATTATGTAGAGATGAAGAGGGAGATTCAAAAAATCAATCCGAGCTTGATACATATTTCAATGAAATGAAAGAGAAAACTGTGCTAGATTTTGATGTGCTTGGATGATGGAAAATGAATGCTCATCGATTTCGCATTTTATGGTTTTTGGTTTGTGATTCGCTTACTACGCCTATATCAACTATTGCGTCTGAATATATTTGAGCACATCAAGTCAAGTGATTGATGATTTTCGAGCCTCTTTAACTTTAAGAATTGCCCAAGCTCTTGTTTGGGCCCAAAAATGGCTTTGCAATGTACGTCCAAAATCATCCATTAAGGAAGATTATGCTCAAATTGAAAAAATTGAAGAAAGTATATGTGTAAATTATAATACTTTTTTGTTTTAAATATTATTTAATTAAGGTTATATGCTTTTTGTTTAACTTTTTATTCCTAATTTTTTATTTATTTATCTTTTGTCAATTATCATAAATGTGGTCTCAGGTGTTCGACAGAAATCTGTTGTCATTGGTTTGTGATTATGATTGATATCATTTGGTAAAATACAATCATAAAATTTATTAGCATTTATATTTTATTTCACTCATTTTTTATTTATAATATTTCTATTGTGATTGTAGAATAAATGGTAATATTTTTGTTTTCTTTATAGGTTGACAAGTTGACATAAACTCATGAAGTGATGAAGATAGTGTAATAAACAAAGAGATTTCGTTGCTTTAATAATTTCTATTATATATGAATTATCATTATTGAATTTGGGAAGCACATTTAAACTCTTGGTTATGTTATATTGCTGTTTTGTCATATTTCTAGATTTGGAGCATTTAAACACTTAGGCTATAGTTCTAAATTTAACTAGTTTGCGACTTTCGGACTTTTTATTGTTATCTGTTTGAAGTATTTGGATATTGGAGTTTTGAATTATGTGGCCTCTGACCCCATTTATTCCCATCAAATGTTAATGCAAATTGTTGAATAAACTTGTGAAGCAGATGACCTTCATCAAAGATCATCACAGCAGCATTATTCAATCTGCTCCAATTACATATAGCATTATTCAAGTCCGTTTCGATTTGGTTAACCCAAAAAACAAAAAGAAAAAAAAATTGAAAACCAAACAATAACAACGTTTTCCTCTTTTTGATTTGGTTTTTGGTTATCATCATAACAGAATCGAATTTATTCGGTTATGATCGAGCCAAAACAAACACACATCGGTTAGGTTTTCAATTATAAAGCTCCAAACTCGAATTGTTCGGTTAATCGAATTTCAATTTGGTTATAACTGAATGAACAGCCCTATTGAAGCTTATCCCCTCTTTGAAACACCTTATACTAAGTCTATAATGTCATCCGACCTTTTTACGCGAGGATAAACATTGGTGATAAATGTACCCAAAGACTTAGTCAGATCCTTTTCATTATATGGCTACTTATTCTTTGGAATTGGTGTACATCTTGATTTTTATCTTTTTGAAAAAAATTTTGAAAAATTTTTTTATCTCTCATGGCACAATTGGAGCCTTAATATTTTTTTCCCTTTTTCTTCATCCTAAAATTTTGCAAATTAGCGCATATAAGACATAGTTAGAAATAAGATATTTTCATTAAAAACCTAGGTGTTCTGGGCTACCAAACGAAAGGAAAAATACTAAAAGCTTGAAGAGGCACCATAGGGATAAATAATCATATTTTTTTATCTATTTGAAAGGCTCAAACGATTAAAAAGATGGCCTATATCATTTTATTGGCTAAGCACTTTCTAAATTCTATCTTAAAAGAAAAAAAAAAAAAACAGATAAGTTTCAAAAATATTAGACCAAAATTCAGAATCATAAACAATTCCATTCGAAATTGATACTTGTTTTGGTTACAATCAAAATGTGCCCAAAATTTAGGGACTAAAAATCACTCAAAGTATTTCCCAAAGTTTCATTATAACCTACTCAAGAATAGACATAAGATCAAATATTCAAAAGCTTCATTGAACAAAGATGTCATTCATGCATAACATCAAACAGGTGGTATGCAATCAATCAATAAAATTTTGCAGGTTTCTGCTGACATAATAGACTGGCCATTGATTGTTTTCTCCTCACAGACAAGAACTGAGCTAACAACAACTTGAGATATAGCCAGATACACATGAGGGTTTCTCTCTCTTGAGGTTTAGCCAGTAAAGTAAGTTCTACCAAATATGCCTTCAATTCTTCAAATGCTCATTTGCATTTTTGATCCCATTTAGAATTTTTAGCTTTCCTCAATACCTTGAAAAAGGGTAAACTTCCCAATCTTGATATAAAGTGATTCAAGGCAGCCAAGCATCGAGTTAATTTTTGTACCTCATTAATGGTACGAAATGGCATCACATCTAGAAGGGCTTGTACTTTTTTTGGATTAACTTCGACTAAACATTAGGTCTCCATGTACATTTTTTTTCTGTCAAACTGTTTGAATTTTTTTTTTTTTTTTTTTGGAAAATTCATTGTCAGACTTGATTAATCACCCTTTGTTGTTCAAACTAAATCATTTCATCAAATAAGTGGAAGATTCGTTAAACTGTGAAATGTTACCTCGTCATAATGTAATGTGCTTCCAATGCCAATAAAAAGTAGCCCATCCAATAGACTTTTCAAGTCCAATAGACTTTTCAAGTAATTAAATATTATTTAATGGATGAAAATGAGAAATTTATAACCTCGA
Source organism: Handroanthus guayacan (assembly GCA_014898755.1). NCBI lineage: Eukaryota > Viridiplantae > Streptophyta > Magnoliopsida > Lamiales > Bignoniaceae > Handroanthus > Handroanthus guayacan. Next base: position 188,084 of record JACFYI010003352.1, on the reverse strand, counting down.
TCCATGCAGTAACATTATTTCTTGGATTAACTTCAACTAAACATTGGGTCTCCATGTACCCAAGAAATTTTCCTCCTTAAACTCCGAAAGCACATTTGGCTGGATTCAGCTTAAACTTATATCTTTGCAAGATTTTGAAAACTTCTTATAGGTCACCAAGATGGTGCTCAGCTTGTTTGCTATTTACGAGCATGTCGTTGACATAGACTATGACATTCTGTCCTATTTGTTCGTGAAGCATTCGATCTACCAATCATTGATATGTTGCGCCACATTTTTAAGCTCAAAAGGCATGACAAGATACGCATACTTCCAGAAAAGAAGTAGTGAAACATACTCTTTTGTGATCATCAACATGGAGTGGAATTTGATGATACCTGCGAGGCGTCTATCATATTAAGGAGTTCACATCCTGATGTGGCATCAACTAATTGGTCAATGCGCAAAAGAGGGTATGAACCCTTCAGACAGGCTTTATTTAGGTCACAAAGATCCACACACATTAGGCATTTCAGTTCGGGCTTCATCGATTTTAACCCTATTACAAACAAATAAACTTCCCTACGAATGTTTCAGTTATGAAATTTTGAATTTCCACAATGTGATCAACCTATAGTAATTTTTGCACTTTATTGAAGATGATTTGGTCCTTCCCTGGCCCAAAATGTCTCTTTTTTCTAAACTACAGGTTTGACATTTGGATCAACATTGAGCTTATGAACCAGGACACTAGGATCAATTCCATCCAAATCCGATGTAGAAAATGTGAAAACATCTACATTGTCCTATAGGAATTGGATTATCTCTTGCCTAAGCTTTTTGTCTTGATGCGATCCAATCTTTATAATTTTATTTGGCCTCCTTCCACAAATCTGATTTCAAGTAATTCTTCCACTAGTTCAGTGTGACCTAATCCTTCAGCTATGACTTCGGTCTTGGCATTTTTAAAATACTTTTGCTCTTTCTTATCTTCCTCAATGGCATCAACATAACACTTATGAGAAATGTATTGATTTCCCCTTACTTCTCCACCTAGGTTGCCCACTGAAAATTTGAGCTTCATGTGGAGCGGAGAAGCGAAAGCTTGAAACATGTTAATTGAAGGTCTACCCAAAATAATATTTTAGGTCGATGTAGATTCCACTATCATGAATTGCACCATCATGGTTTTACAAGTAGATCCTTCCCCCAGTGATAATGGTAGATCAACTTGTCCTATACTTCGAATGGCTACCCTGATAAATCCAATAAGTGTAGTTTGACTAAAGTGATTGTCACATTTCCAAGATCCATCTATTGAAAGGCATGTATAAATAGAACATCCAGTGAGCTACTATTACCAATAAGGATGCGAGCTATATCGTAATTGGCGATCATAGAAGTTATTACGAGGGCATTATGATAGGGCCATTGCACTTCTTACAAGTCATCTGGTCCGAATTGCATTACCAGTGTGCATTGTACAATTGCTATCGGCCTCCCAGCTGTATCCATTGTCTGGGCTCGCCTGAGATATGATCTGTCTTATGTTGTTCTATTCGATCTCGCTGAGGTCATCGTTCATTATCTTGATTAGCTAGATATGTCTTTGTATGTCCTATTTTCCTGCTTGGGTAACTTGAGATGATTAGATCTCAAGTGTCCTCTTCTGTCTAACCATTGGTCCATAATCATTATGGAATTGACAAAATTTTTTAGAGAGAGGTTTAGAAAGACCACTTCGGGCACCTCTAGCCCAATGTACTTTAGACGGTTCAACTACTATAAGTGCTTCCGTTTGAGATACATGCATAGGCAGATAATGATCCATCTTTTTTATGAGTTGTTGCTCGCTTTCTCTAGTTGTGATTTTTTTAATTGCCTTGACGTCAGCCTTATCATTGCTCCTATTTTTTTTACTTAGACTTACAAGCTTCTTAGTCCTTCGAGCTTCCTCCATATTGATGACTTTTTTTAGCTTTGTTTAATAATTCATCAAAATTTTTTGCCAGTTTCTTTGCTAATGATTTGAAAAACTCACTATCTTTTACCCCATGTGAAAAGGCATTAGCTAGAATTTCTTGGCTAGCCTCTGGCATTTCCAATGTTGCTGAAGTAAAGCGTCGCACAAAACTTTTGAGTGATTCCTTTTCTTCCTGTTTGATTTTAAACAAACTCACAAGAGTTTTCTTATATTGCTTACTACTATAAAATTGTCTCAAGAAAAGCTCACTGAATTCCTTAAAGGAATAGATTGAATTATGAGGAAGTTGATCGAACCACTCTAAGCTGGTCCTGCCAGATTCGTTAAAAATACTCTACATTTTCATGCATTTGAATATCGATGTAAGAGAGCAGAACATTAAAATTTACTTAAATGTTCCGATGGGTCTGATTTCCCCGTATATTCTGCCTTGCTAACTGTTTTGAAGTTGTTAAGGAGTTTATTTAATATTTGTTAGAGCGAATGGCACTTCTTTTTGGGATGATGAGATTTTGTTCCAAAAGTTTCTTTCATTTCATTGATCTTGTCGTGAAGCTGCTACATTTCCTAAGCTTAACTAGTTTGTACCTCCTCTTCTTGCTCTATGTCTTCGTCCAGGCAAGATACTTTTCCTTATGATTTGGCATTTCGTCGAGTCATTTCATTCCTTTGAAATGCTTGTGCACTTTCATTCCCTCGTTGAGTACTCCTTAAAATAGAGCTTTCTCTAACTCCTTGAGAAGATTGAGCCTCTGAATTAACAGGGACTCGTCTTCCCAACGCAGCATCTATAGTTGCAACCGCCAACTCCACATGACGATTAACTGTCAATAGTATAGTTTCTTCACCATTTTTAGGAGTAACAGATGTAGTCCTTCCTTATTATGGGATGCTAAGTATTCTTCCATAGAAATCTTAGACTTTCGTTTCCACAAACAATGCCAAAAACGTTATTTTTTTTATTTGTTATTATTATTTTTTGTTTGCTCTCTCTCTCTCTCTCTCTCTCTCTATATATATATATACACATATATATATTTGTGCACACGTGCCATTTTGGTATGAAATATGTTCCTTAAATAAAGAAAGGAATAAAGGAAAGGACAGTTTATTCATTATTGTTTTAATTTTAAGTCAAATAGATTCTTTCCAAGACAATAATTCTCGAGGTACAATTCACTTCGACTAGGCTATTAATCTGCTCTTATTTTCTAAATCATCGATAAAGAAACTTCTTTATTAAGGTTCTAGACTTAGGCTCCTAGAGCTTTACTCCTTAATAATTGGATCTTCTAATAAATTTAACATTTCAAGCCCATCTCTCAAAGTGGGCCAAATCTTAAATTGGGCTCTAAATCTTATATTTCCCTACAACACTAGGCTAACCTTTCCATGCGTGTATAATATAAATACATATATATATATATATATTGATCTAGAATCTAAAATTGTGGCATGCATGACTTTGACCACTAAATTGGGAAGAGAGAAAAAAGGAAAAAAAAAAATTGAATTAAGAATGAGCATGGCTACCATCTTTTGATACATCTAACTCGGGGAAGATTGAGTAAGTAAGAACATGAAAGAAGTCAGTGCAATCCATGTTAAGGAGGTTAAGTATCACTTAGTTTTCAAGGTTTTATTTTTGTCCGCGTTTCTTTTAGTTTGAAAGCATTACTAGCTGTCATCTTACTCAGTTTTGGGCTTCATGGGCCTGTCCATCCAACTGTGGACCTAGATTTAAAGTCTCTAATAGTTGGGCTCTCGTCCCTTCAGCCCAATTAACATGCAATTTTCTTGACCCATTAAGAAGATAAGTGAGAAATAGGAAGTAGGTTGTTTTGTACCAAATGGCAAGCTGTTTTTCTACTGAAATTGCGGTCTTGATTTAATAATATAATAAAATTGCTTTGCGGAAGACATAATAAATTTTCTCTCTCAAAAAAAAAATGAAAAAAGAAAAAAGGCAGTCTAGAATTATTGGGCTTATTGGATTACCTCGTTGAGAACATACTTAACTTTTGCTTCGTCCAATCATAGCAAAACTAATTAGCATTGTTACTTGGTAGAATCTTAACCATTAAATATAAAATCATTAATGCTTCTGTTAACATGTCCTACTCATCTTCATATTTGGTGTACTTATGGCCTCAATCGTACCACTTAAACAAAACTTGATTGGCATGTTGTAATTTTAATATAGAAATAAAATAATTTTTTATAAGGGTAACAAAATATAAAAGAACCTTTGGTTCAAGAATGATCTAGGTATGTGATTGTCCATTTTAAAGGGTTCCACTTCCTCCTGTCCATCAAGAGAAAAAGAAAGTGTTTGGAGCTGTGTCCATGACAATCACAACTAAAATCAAGTGATATGCTGACTAAGGGGAACATCTTTATGCTTCAATGCTAGCTTCTTGATCAATTTTTGCACTAGTTAGGTCATGTCTTCTTGTTTTATTCAACATAAAGCAATAAAAAGGGAAAAAAGAAAGAAAAAATGTCATGACCTCTAGTGGATCCCATTGAAGTTATTTAGTGAGTTGATTTACTTATTCATTGTATCTAATCAATTAATTAGTTAGGTACACCACTGTCCTTTGAAAGAAGTGACCCTATCTTCTCTTTTTCATGGGAAATGTCCAGGTTCAGATCCCACTAGTAACGTGTAGGCTTTTGTCTTCTGTATGATAGTATTTATCTATTGTTTCGTAGTTTAATAAATTTGTCTTGTTCAGTTTCATGTAGTAGTGTAATGATATTGATGTAATATAATAAATTTATCTTGTTTAGTTTATTATGTAATGATGTAATGATATTGCTATGCTTGATTGGTTTACTTTGAGCTCTAAAAATGAAAAATAGAAAACTATGGGAGAAATGATTTCCAAGTAATTATTTTTTTTTTTCAATTTATATGCCTATCTGGGAAAATCTTGGGATGGATAACGATGAATCAAATTTTACCTCACGTTAGAGAAGTTGTGGGTCCTAAGAAAATTTATAAATTGTACATCTTATCTCACTCTTTAAACCACAAGTGTTGGGTCATAAAATTATACCTTCATGTTTAACAAAGAATTTCCATATTATCATTTTAATAATAATAATAATAATAATAATAACTCATTGCTCTCCGGTCCATTGATCCATAATTCCTAGAAACATTACGATTTCAAGGGTACAGAAAACATATACGTATCATGTGAGCTTTTGTTTTTCAAAATATATTGAATTGCGATAAATTAGAAATTCGAAAATGTAATTATACTTGGGGTTTTCAATTCAATCTAACTTAAATGTATTTGACAACATATTCACACACACACAGATATATATATATATATATATCTCTCTCTATAATTTTTAAACCTCTGGTTGCGAAAGGTTACTTCATGTGCTATTTTAAAAAATAGATTAATACTAACTGGAAATAAAAAAATCTGAATGAGTGCAAATAAAAATGTGAAGTAAAAATCAATCCCCATCCTTTGTATAAACAAGGATATTTAATTCTCATTCAAATAAAAGTGATGCCACATGCAAGTTGTGGGTCAAGTTGTCACCGAAAAAGATCCATCACAAAACTATACCTTAAAGAAATTAAAAACTATTTTGGCGCTTTTCTTTTCCTTTTTATAATAATATCAAAAAGAGACAATTCAATAGAATTAATTACTCTGCCTCATTTTTTTCTTTTTTCTTTTCAAACAAGCAATACTAATGATAACTTAATCAATTTGTTTATACCAATTTCCATGTATTTTTTTTTTTCCTCAAGATGAAGTTTACTTGCCAACTTGGCCTACGCTACGATCGTTAGAACCTCCCCCAGTCGGTTCAAAGCCGCAGATCAAGGTTGGGCTTTCTCCTAATTGTAGTCGATCTCAAACTAGTTTTACGATGCTACATAAAAATCACCAAGAAAGAAAGCCAAATACTTTCTGTGTAACTAGCCTGCAACTACAACATCAAAAATATAATCCATATAAGTATGAATGCATATACATACTTAATTTGTGTGTACTTCATAATTAAAATGTGTTGAGTATCTTCAATATAATTGCATACATAATATAATAAGAGATGATATATTGGTTGAACTTTTTAGTTGGTTCTCGACGGTAAAAAATTAGATTGTGTTAATATTAATGTAGATTTTATTAGAAACACCACATGAAAATATACCACGAGTCTAGTGCTTTATAATAGTATCACATATTAGAAAATAAAATAAATATGGTACGAATTAAAGTAATAAATCACAAAAGTAATACTCAAATTTATTTGCTTTCTTTTCTTTTTTTTTTTTTGTAGTACTTGTCAAAATAATTTTTCCAACATGATATTCTTTGTTTCCTATAAAGCTTAAATTGGAATATGAAGCATAGAAGATCTTTTGAAACATGAATCATGGTTTTTTTTTTTTTTTTGATACGTAAAACATGAATCATGGTTTGTCCCTAGGCATTTCTGTCCGTCCATCGTTAGCGATCTTAATTCATCATGGCAACCTTATCATCCTTGTCCAAATCAAATTATAAAAAAGGAAAAAGAAAAAAACAACAAAAAATTGAACAGAAAATTATATAATTTGGCAGTCAATGTCAAATTTTGCTTTCACTGTTTACATTGGCAACCAGCTAGAAAAATTCGAATAAAAAATTATTAGCTGTATTATCTATTCATGAAAAGATAATGAAAATAAATATGAAAGTGCAAAAGATGAGATATTTTTTTTGTAATATAAATGCCAAAGGTCTCAATCAAATTCTATTTCTATTACTGGGACCTATATCAAGTTGAATTTTCACTTTGCCAAATGCCTTGATTTGATTGATGCCTAATATATTGAAAAGAAATTAATGTCTCACAACCCTATTTAAATTTTGTACAATTTTTTTCTTTTTAAAAAAAATATATATTTCATTGTGTACGGTTGAGATTGATTGAGTTGTCTATGAAGGAGAGATCATACTTCGAATTTGAATAAGATGAGCTTGCCTTATATTAATTCAAATAGTCATATTTAAATCGGATATAAATAAATATAATATATATATGTATATTATTTACAAAAACAAAAGAGGGCTATAACAATGTGAGATATATTAATTTTAGTGAATTGACTATTTGGGTTCACGGACAAATATTTTACATAGGATTGAACCACCTAAATTTATTTGGAAGGCAAATATTTTAGAAAATAATTTAAGGAAAATGACCTTAACCAACTGTTTATCAACGCCTGGTAATGAAGAAAATAATATTGAACAAGGTCGTATTCATTTCAATATTTTATTAGGATCAATTAAATATTTGCATTTCACGGGACAAGAATATTATAAACCGTCCAACTTTGAATATTTCATGAAATTTGTTGCATCAAGAATATTGAAACTTCCAGCTTTGAATATTTGATATTTCCACTATAGTTTATTGTTATGTTTTTAAGGTTCTAGCATATGATTGGTGTTCAATACTGATTTTTTTTATTCCAATCTTGTTTTTAGTTTGTTAATATTATTATATCTTTTTTCTTTTTCTTTTTCTTTTTTAAAAGGTCTGTGTTCAGGGGGAAATTTTAAAAAGTGTCTGTGTCACCTTATTTTACGTGAATTAAAAAATAATTTTAAGGAATAGATGAACTTTACAAAAATAAGTATCAGCTTACGTCTTGGTTTAAAATTTCAACCATTCTTGTAAAGGGTGTTTGACTAAATTACTCAAAAAAAATTAAAAATTATAAAGTCTTAGATCTTGTAAAGTATGTTTCAAATTTATAAGGAGTTAGTGATGCCAAATGCTAAAGTTAAAGAAAACTTATTAAAAATTTTAAAATGAAGTTAGGGCTTCTTACTTTTTCTAAAAGAGGTTATAAGATTCTAACATTTCTATATGTTTAAAGTTTGTAAGTCCCTTTTTTAGGATATATATATATATATAAATATCTATATTTGTCAAATAAAACACTTAATGAAATATTATAAGTTTTTAAACATTTTACAAAATATTTTGAGAAGTTAATTTATTACATCACCCAAGTATTCTCTTAATAATTGAGGTCGAACCCATGGGCTTTCTGGCTATGGATGAAATACATATGATGTTTAACTTTGTAAATATTCAAATATTTAAAATGCATTTTTGCTATATATTTGCAAGTATTTTGATACCAAAAGCCCAATATTACATCATTGAATTATTAGATAATAATATTTGACATGATATAAAAATTCAGGACGAAAGGATCGAAATTTTTGAATCAACAAGGAAGTCGTTGATAATTTCACTTTCAATGGAGTATAGGTGTAGTTATCCTCATACAACTATTTAATTCTATATTCTACAATTACTTCAAGCCGAAAACGAAATATTATATCTTTAATGTCTTAATTTTGACACTATCCAATTCACAATCTTACACAAACAAGCATTCCTTTTTTTTATTATTATTATTAAGAGAAGCGCACATTCGATTATGTAACAATATTATTGTAAGAATACAATTTAAATACCAAAAATATGATTAAATATAATTCAAACTGGCATACGGTAGACAAATACCCATACATGCTGGTGGGACTCCAATCTTGTACTTTTACTATGAAAAGGTCGAGACGATACAACTCCATCTGAAGGATGGTGACCACAAACAAGCATTTCTGGATGTTATGAAAATGCAATTAAAGAGTAAAAAGCAAGAATAACTATCCAATAAGTTATAAACAATAACAATTGTCCAAGTAGTTAGATTAATATGTCGTCAGGCTTGTTACTAAACCTTATCTTAATTCACGCGGATAATCTATAAAAATAACTAAATCTCATGAAAGATTGTCTCATCTTTTGATTGGTAAAGGAATATACTAGAATTTTCTATATATTTGTCTTTATAATAAGACAAATAATTGACGTCACGCAAAGGTTAGCATTTTCTTTTAATATTTTAACTTATATGAAAGAAGTAAAAAGGCACCAAAAACTCTTTTTCTTGAAAGCTTTTCCCAATATAATAAAAGGATTAATTTATATAATTAGAAATATTGTAGTAACTGTAACATCATGTTTCCGTTGAAACCAGAAACAGAAATACATATATTAAAGTATTCCTCAACGGCGCATACAGATTTAACCTAATTAAAGATTTTGAGAAAAAAAAAAGGAAAAATCTAATTAATTCAAATTCGTTATGTGATACTGAACACTGAATCGATCAATTTCAAGATCATGTTTGATATAAAAAGGAATTATTTAATCATTATATAATATATAATTCCTCCTAATTTCTCTAGACTTGGTAGGCATTGTAAAGAAATAATAAAGATAAAATTGAATATCATTTTTGTCAAACATCCATGTAAGCCAATTACCTGCGAGTGGTCTGTGATAGTTGTCACAAGTAAAGAAAGCCCAAAAAAAGCCATTATAATTCTAGTGTATATTCTCGATTGAATTGTAAGTATTGGACTAAATTCATTTGTATGTTAAAAATACAGGTCTTTCTTAAGACGTGAGCTATATATTTGATATGATGTAATGATAAAAGAATTGACAATTATATTTGTAACCATTCTATGAAAAGAATTTCTTGTTGAATAACTTTTAATGAATATGAAGGTGGACTAATTATTTGGGCACTATATATATCTCAAAGTACTGATTATATTTTTACTATTTATAATGTGCATGTGTAGTTTGAAAAGTGATTGTCGTCATATTTTCTAGTATGCAGTTGCTCAAATTGATGTTGTATCCGATAAAATTGATACCAAGGGTATGCTTTTCCCACTTGTTCTTCTCATTGTTTCTCCGATATACCCTTTTTTTCTTATTTCTATATTTAATTATTTATGCTATGATTATTCATAATATTTTTTATGTATAAGATATCCAGATAATATGACAAAAATAGTTTAAATAGTATTTTTTTTTCTATTTTATATAGAGATCATATGTGTTAGCGTCAATATTGTATACAATCTTCCGGTTTACTTCATAGTAGTCTTTCATAATTTCGGTGGGAACTTAATTCTATTTTTGGTTTCCATTTCTAATATATCTTTTATTATCCCAGACAAAACCTAAGGTTCAAGTACCAAAATACAGTTTCTTTCTCCAAAATATAATTAAAAAATTATAACCATTCTAACTGATGACATTAATAAAAATTCATGTATTTATATCATCTATAAAAAGAAAAAAAAAAATCAATTATTATTTTACTATAAGAATAGCATATAATCAATATGAACACCTAATATAACACCGAAAAAATTTACATGAAAAGGACGCATACATATTACAGAACACTAATAAAAAAATATTAATTTCAAAATATTATATATATATATATATATCATTTATTCTTCAAACTTTTTTCAAATCTACTTTCAACTAATATTCCCTCAACGAACAGTTGAAACCAAAAACCGAAAATTCTAGATCTTTGGTTGGTTTCAAGTTGGGGATCAATGCCTCAATCCCCGTTTCTTCTGTTAGCTTTTGCTTTAATAAAATCAAATAAAGTAAAAGTCTTTGGTTCGTTTCACTCTCAAAATTAAACAAAGGAACTGAAAAAGTACATGGAACCGAATTTAGTATCAAGAAAAGATAAAAAAGTAAAATATTCTATTTGCAACTTGCATACTAGAAATACAGAAGATAAAAATATACTTAAAAATATTGTATGATAAATAGAAAACGGAGTAACGACACGAAGTCAAGTCATAGAAAGTCGCCATCTCCCCCCGCCGTGGGGCACTGCAATTTATCTTTTCTCTCTTTTTTTATAAAAAAAAATAATGATAATAAAAATGAATGAGACAGCAATGAAGATCTTCAACCTCTTCTTATTATGTCATATTCAAACTTTCATGTCTGATCACGAATATGTTTGAACTTGAATCAACCAGCTCAAACATTAGTTTCGTCTATATAGTACCACTAAGAACTCAGTGTAGTTCCCAAAACTGATCCCCAATTCAAATAAAAAAAAGCTCAACTACTGATGTGCAAGCAAATGTACAAAAGAAATTCATATATGAAACGTAAGACATACCAAATCATTTTGAAAAATTTTTTAATCACTAGACCATCATTTCTAGTGGTGTACATGTGGGGCATTACAATTTATCATCTCTAAATATCTGAAATATATACTTCACCAGTTAAGTACACATTTTATTCCCCTCTCGAGGAGGAACCAGCTTTGCAATTATTATTGCATTGAATGCCCCCGTGACCTACGGACCCCAATTCATTTGTACTTTTGCTAGGGCCCAGAGACTTCTTTCCTTATTTTAGTATTATTTTCTTGACTTCGAGACAAATATATGTCCAAGTTGCCTAGCTAATTTAGTATCTTGATTTGATTGAGGTTTCATCCGAACTTTTTTTTTTGATAGGTGGTTTCATCCGAACTTAATTTTTCAAAGAATTTGTAAACTGTGGTATAACGACTGTTTGAAAATTTTTATAGGTAGATTAATGAAGCTCAATGAACTAGAAATCGAATTTCTAATTATGAAAAGCTTGATGAGCTTACTTGCCTTTTAATTTCAATTAGGTGTAATTTGAAATTGAATGTCTGATATTTAGTTAAAGTTTGACAAATTTGAGTTTGAAATTGTTAGTAAATAAATATGAGTCTTTGAAAATTTATAAGTTGAACAGTGAAAGTTAATTAATTGGAGTTTGAATTCATAAACTTTTGAAAATTCTGAATTAACTTGCTTTCCAATGTCATTAAGTTCAATACAATCTAATCACTTGATGAGCTGGTATCCTGTAAAAAGTTGAGAAGATCGAGTTTCAAATCTTTGAATTTTCAAGATGTCATCAATGAGCGGACTTATTTATTTGACATGACCCATAGTGAAATGTCATAATTTGATAGAAAATTGTAACTACCCGTATAACAAACAGCAAGTGATAGATCTAATCTTGATGAAATGAACAAGGGAACAGGAAAGTCCCAGCAAATATGTTGATTGCATCATGATCACTTTTGTCTAATCGATTAAAAATTGTAATTAACTAATTTATTTTCATGTTACAATACAACCCTCTATTGTAAGAAAGAAACACACAAATGACTTGCAAGAATCCAAAAATAGTACTACACGGAACCACCTCTAGCGTGGTAAATGAATAGTTAAAGTGATTAAGTTGTTCTAAGTGCGTAGTCACTTTGATTAAGATAAAGATATGGCAATTAAATTCTCTCTAATTTATGATTAAGTATAATTACAAAAGGACAAATACTAACTATTGGTTATTAGTAACCATTTGAATAACGTGCAAGCAAATAATTTGAAAAGCCAATCGTGCTAGATGTGCCTTCCAAAATGGACTCATTATTTCTCGAAAACTATTTAGATTAACTATTAAATGTGTGGTTCTTTTATAAAAGAAGTTGATAATAACACCCGAAGTTGCATTATTGTTGATAGAAATAGAAGATTTACACAAAAGAGCAAAAGACCATTTATTCTCTACGATTAAAGGAATATGATTAACCTATTTAATTATCTGCACTATATTAGAAAAAAAATATAGAAAAGAATAATAATGAAAGATCCTTTTCATTATGCTAAGTTATGCTAAAATAGAGCACCCTAATAATGAAGTTAATACAACATAATCGAGAGCAACATATGAGACAAATGGATATGCAAAATAAATGGGCGCGATATACGGTAATGTCCCCTCTCAAATTGAGGCTGGTTGATCAAGAAGCATCAATTTCCAACAAGAAGCTAGTGATGGTGGCTAGAGAGTTGGTAAATTCATCAAGAAGCATCAATTAGCCAACAAGAAGCTAATGAGGATGGCGAGTGAAAGACTTGATATATTCAGCGATTGGTAATGTCATGGAGACATGTCAAAGAGAAATTATACAAGTATTTACCGTTTCCCAAATATAATAATAATTCACTCCCAGCAAGTGATTGAGCAACGAGTATTAGGATAACTAGCCCAATAAGCATCAGTAAAGCCAATAATTAGATGCACAGGACACCTAATAGGAAAAATAAATGTCGAAAAGGGCAACCTCAAAGATATCAAATTATACGACGAACAACAATCAAGTGTAGATATCTTGCAAAGTGCATAAATTAACTAATATGTTGGACAGCAAAGTAGATATGTGCCCGAGTTTTGGCCAAGTAATTCAATGTCTCAATGATAATACCACCATCAACATCAACCAAAAGCAGTTCTAGTGGAGAAACAAAGAAGAATTGTATTAGCTTTCTGCAAACTAAACCTAAAGCAAGGTAGAGCTAAATTTTTCAAACCATGCATGAGTAGCCTATTTAAGCCATCGTATATTCAATTGACAATCTTCCAAACAGAAGATTAAACAACACATCACCATGGGGAAATGTAATTGTGGGAAATTAAATCCACAAATAAAATAGATAACTCGAATTACTTTACTTAGCGGATCTGAAAATCACTTGAATCTCAACTCTTCTGCAAATCTCTGAACATGAATGGATATTTTCAGGTTTTGTAAATTGTACAAACGCATTCTTCTTGTTTCATGGACGGCTACTAGGGCTTCCACACCTTGCCACCTCTTAAACCTTTGGAGCCTAAGTTGGTGATACTCCAAAAACAACAGCAAAGAGAAAAAAGAGTATTACGGAAAATCTTACTTTTTAAAGTATGAGTTAGGTGTTTTAATAGAAAGGGGATTCACCTATGTATTGAATCTCAACACTTAAAACCCTAAGCCTAACTTATAGGCTTGGGTCTAATATGGATGCCTTATTAGTTCGTGAGTCATGTATCCGACCCAATTATTTATATCTCCCACTCATCCATATTCAATATTTCAAACCTCATCTCATAAAATTCTCAATCTCACGTCCATTCTTTCATACAGGAAATGAGGTGTGAGACCAAGCGAGAATGGAACAAGTAAGCAGAATTATATTAAGATATCACCAAACTAACATAACCCTTCAATTCCAAAAGGAACTCACTATTTACCCCAAATTATGTGGTCGCACTAAATCAAGCATCTTTGATCCCTCAATAATAAATAGAGCATGCTTGACTCGATCTCGTATGTATCTATGCTCATCACTATGTCAAAACGTCTTTTAGATGTAGTCAGCCAACCTATGAGCCATAGAGGATGAGTGCATTACCACTTTCGTTCTTCCTCGGCCTCCCATGCCAATTCACTTGGTCCTGATAGCTTTTCTAGACATGTCCTTGACAGACCGAATTTTTCGTAGTCATTGGAAACATGCTAAAATAGCGTCATCAAGCTTACACTACATGACACAGTCCAGAGTCCCAAAGGGTACTAAAAAAAATTAAGAGCTCACACAACAAGAAAGCAAGGATCCATTTAGTCGCTATCCTTAAAGGTCGTCTCGAAGCACATGTAGTGTGCATACATGTTATAATGGAGCTCCCACTCAATTTTGGGCATGTCACGCTCTTAACATCATATAAACCTTAGTTTAGTCACTATTCAAGCGCCTGACCTGCACAATACTAAACAATCACTATCCAAAATGTCTTCCAGTGATTTGCACGTTCGGCTACTAACAAGCTTTTATGAAGTTTAGACATACTTCATAATCGATCAAAGATGATCCCATCTTAGCTCCTAAGCTAAGATGACTTTAAAAATACACTTTAACCTTCCTTGTTGTTCTCAAGTTTGAAGGTAATCATTTACATCCTTTTAATAATGTGCACATAGTCATAAGTCTTATCCTGCTCGCTGTCAAAGTGCCATGGCGATTGCCTGTGTGAGTGGGCAATGAAAGCCTAGTGACATTTACTCTCATAAAACATATACCATCCACAAAATGAGAATGTAAATATATTCTCATCACAATATATTCTCAAAAACCAATCAAATTAAATTTTTCATAACCTCATACCACTTACACACCTTGGGATCATATCTCTACACAAAAGTTTGGTAAAGGGATAAGCACTCATGCTATTTGAAAAGGTATGCCCGAAAACAATAACCTATGCACAATACTCTCATAGGTGTAATAATATCTTGTCTTAGTATGCTTTAGTCAACCAACAATATTAAGCGCTTAAAGCACACAACAAAATGGCTCTATTATCACAAACATAGTTGAAGCCTCAAAATGTGCACCACAATGCACAACATCTCAAAAAATCTTAGTTGAACATATAGTTTTCGAACAATTTTAGACCATTCTCTTTTAGATATCTAAGTATTCACTTGATAACATCACAATTTTGCATCAAGGTTATTTTAATATCTACTCACCATTTTCATTACTAAGCACAAAACTAGTTGAGTACACGCCTAGTATTTATCACAATTTCTACAACACTTGTTTAAAATAACACTAATTTGCATTTCTTTTCTTCTTCCATTTACAGGCATTTCTTCAACTAAGAATATAATTTCTAATATTGAGTGTCAATAGGGTTATGATGCATAAAACACTACCCCAATAGCAAACTCAAAGCCTAGTACCTCAACACCAAGTATGCATCTAACTTTTCCTATATCTATCTCAAATGTAAAGGATAGCCACTTCTAAGTGGCAACACCTCCATGTTACTCATAGCCATCATATTATTGCCTATCTATATGGGAGCTTACTTAACCCATATATTATGACACATACGTAGTGATTTACTCGACTATCATTAAGCCTGCCAACATGATAGCTTGATGAAATCGATAATATCATTACAGAATGATAGTCCAAGTTGCAAATAAAACATTTTAAGCGACAAGCTTTGTGACTTTACCTCATTTTTCTTGAACTTATTAATATGTCAATTCTCATAATCAAGGATAACCTAGACTAGGCGATAATTGGTAGCGTTGGCAAACAGAGGAAAATCTCACCACACAGTGAGACCATCTATTCTAAAGTATACCTTTTTTCAAGGTGTAGAATTTCGTCGTTCTTTGAGCTTCATATTTGTCGATCAATTCATCTAGTTTTTATTAACATCTAAAAATCGTAAGTTTCTAGCAATTTTGAACTTATACAAAAGATCAACTAACTTTCTAATCATATTTTTGGGCTCAACTTTTCTTTTTAGTAACTATCTACTTAAGGTATAAGTGAAGTCACAAAATCTGAGTTGATTCATCAACACATCCAAATAAGTTCATAAAGGAAACCCACTTAATCTTTTATAGATTATGGGTGCTCCTTACTTGTTTGTGAATTTTGAGAGTCCCTTTCATCAAGTGAGATAATTCCACTGAATTTAGTGTTGCTTCCACTAACCCAATGATTGCTAGATTAGTTTCACAAATCCACCCTTGCTAAAGGAATGGGCGCTCATAAGGATCTTGAACTCATATAGTTCAAAATTCTACTTGACTTCACATAAACTCATAAAATTATTCTCGAGTATAATTTTGCTGTGCGACTTAACCTTTATCATTTCTTCAACATGGTGTTCATCACCTTGTGAGAATATACCATGTCGATTTGTTTAGGTGCATACAAAAAATTTAGGCTTGCTACGATATCGTACCTCATATGGTATTGGAGAAATTACATGGAGACACATATTTCATAATGTAGGCTGCCATTAGCACTATATCTCCCAAGTGAGATACAATTTGCGCCATCATTAATCGAGCCATTTCTAGAAGTATTAGATTTATCCTATTTCGCAATTTTATTCAACTGCAAAGCGTTTGGAATCATTAATTAAGTTGTAATTATATTTTTCTCAAAACATTTATCCAAACTAATTGGAAATATGTTGTCACTATCATTAGCACATCAAACCACGACATTCATTTCTCATTACCTCTATGAAGAGTTACTTGAAAAATTAGCACTTCTCACAAGTAAGATAACTGATGCACTTATAGATCGAACATTGAGAAAAGGAAAAAAATAGATTGCATATTATTGTCTCACACTCATTAGTCCACCCTTACTTCAACTGACTATCCTTAAATGAGAATTAGTCCTTTTTCATTTTTTGAGAGACTTTTTCCGCTAGAAAATTTTGTATAAGGAGATCGACCTTAGCGAGTAAGGCACTAAGCCTCTTCTAACTACCATAATCGTTCTTCCATCGTTATATGCCATGATATAATACAAATTATCAATGAAAGAATTATAAGATATATCATAAGCTAATTGTGATAAGAAATGTGGACAAATTAAATTATTGAACTGATGGCTTTCCAATGTTTAAACTCAATCTAGACTACTCGCATAACTAGTGCCTTTTGCACAGTGGCTCTTACCGATTGTAGAGCTCGAGGCGGCACTGTCCAACTTATAATGCTTCTCTTATGTACCAACTATAGCTACACAATACTTAATAATAGTTTAATTATTTGCTCAATCTCTAACCATATGCTATATCTTATCAGTATATATAATCTACAATGAGAGAATTGGAAGCCATAACAAATTAATGAGAGAGCCTCTGGTAGTAATATTTCATCTCAATAAAATTATGAGTGAAATGTTCAACCTCATTAAAAGGTACAACACTTGAAACCGGTTCATGTTCAGTTGCCTTTAGCACCAAAGCAAAATGTCTTTTTACTTTTTTTACAAGCGAAATGATCAACCTCACTAAACGTACGACACTTGAAATCTATTCATATTTAGTTGCCCTTAGTGTAACACTCGATATTTCCTTGATCAAATATACAAGACGATTATTATAAAACGTGTAACGATTTAATTTCAATATCACATATCACACGCCCCAAATATTTTTCTCGATTGGGCCTCGATTTCTATCCTAATTTTTGCCCAAACGACGGCCCAAACACCAACTAATTTTCGGCCATACACACATACATATATACATATATATATACACCAACCACTTCAAAAGCCAAGATATATACACACATATATATACACTAATTCTCCTAAAACTAAGATGTATACACATATATATACACACTTATATATACACCCAAACCCACTTTTCAAATTTTGGGAAGAGGAAATGCATGGTTAACCATGCTTAGTGGGTGAAGAGCCATGCTTAGTAGGTGAATTGCCATGCCAATTCATGATTGAATCTATCAACTCCACCTCCTCTCTTCCCTATAAATAACATATGGACACACAAGCCAACACTTTCACCTTGCCAAATCTAAAAATCCAGCCTCTCCATCTCCTCACTCACTCTCTCGGCAGTCACCCATTACACACACTTGCACAATTGACTTCTAGTCCTAAAGATAAATCAAGGAAAGGGAATCAAGGGAAAAAAAAAAACTCTCCACACTTTGGGGTAAGCCAAGTTTAAGATGTCTATATGATATGTAAGGAATGACTCAAGTTTAACAAATGAATTATGGTGTGATTTAGGTGTTTGCCTCGATTGCTACATCCGGAATTCTCTTTATTAATCACACATAGGACTAAGGTAAGACTTGTGAAATCTCGACTTCTCGTTGGCATGCTTATATGCTTCTTCATGTTTTGATCTCATGCTATATTGAGTTATATTGCTTCAAACCCGTCGTTCGTTATCGTTTGAATATTATTGCCTTGATTACCATTGCAATAGCATGAGCTCGATATGTTGAAGATTCAAATTATTGTCTTGTAAATGTGTATGATCTTCTTGCTATACTCGTATTGAAAATGTGAATGGGACTACGGACTAAAATGAGGATGATTTGGTGATAAAAGTAAAAGAAACGAGGAAAAATGGATTTAAACGTCATGTTCGAATTTAATTTTATTTCTTTAAAATTCTCCGATCGAACCTGAAAATGATAATTTAGAATTTAATATGGACTTAAAGAACCTCCAAGAATGTGTTTTTGAACTAAAAATTGAAAAAAAAGAAGTAATGAATAAACTTAAAAATTGGATTTTTTTAGACTTTTCTTAATTTTTAAGAATATTTAGGCTTAGAATTTTATACAATATGCTTTACAAAAGTTGTAGGGAAAAATGTGAACAATTTCCAGAAAATTTAAAAAAAAAAAAAATTTCGACCGAGCGCTCGAGCGCCCATTTGGGTGCCCAAGCGCCCGGGCCATTGACCTGGGGGAGTGCCCAAATGGGCGCCCCAGCACCCGGAGTCCAGAGAGTGAGCCCCGAGCGCCCACTTTCGGTTCCAAAACATACTGGAGCGCCCAAACACGCGCTCAAGCGCTCGTTTTGAAAATGTTCGACTCATTTTCGTGTTTTTGAACGTGTTCCCGACCTCGTTTCGATAACCAAAATTTCATATTACGTTTTCTAAACTAAAAAATCTTGATTTTTCTTCACACATTGAATCCTCAAGTCCACAAGTCCAAAACTCCCGACTCGATTCAAATCATAGGATTGACTTAGATATTAAATCAAATGATTACCGTTCTTAGTCAATCCAATACTGTGCCAAATTGGCTTACTGAATGACTATACTGATTTGATTGAACCTAAACTGAATTACACCGTTCTTAGTCCAATCCCGATTTAGTTGTCTTCTACAGTCCATAATTCAATTATGATTCATATGTCATCAAGTTCATAGTCCAAATTCTCGATTTGTTTCGAATTGTATGATTGACTGAAATACTGAACCGACTTATTCCAGCTCTTAGTCAATCAATCACTGTGCTGTCATGGCTTTCCGAAATGAAATACTGTACCAATTTGACCGTTCCTGAACCGATTTATTATCGCTATTGGTCAATCAATCACTGTGCCATTATGGCTTACTGAATTACCGTACTGATTTGACCGAACCTGAACCGAACTGAATGAATGAATGAATGTTGGGCCCTGGGGATTGACAGGGGAATCTGATACGGGCAACATCGGGTTGACTATTGGAACCCCTGAAAATCCCCTACCGTTGGATAGACTAGACGAGCCCTGGAGTTTAGGGTTCTGATAGAACTATCCTAAAGCACATGGTTAGTCGACAGTGCTTTTACTGAATGGCTCTCCCTAAACGACGGCTCGGAGAAGCAAACCGGAGGGATAAGGATGAATCTGTTTGAAGTTATAAGGGTGATAGATCCACCAAAACTATTGATTCAGCCTTACATGACTCGAATGTGATTAATATTTACCGTTACCGATTTGAATGAAATGAAATGACCGTACCATACTGTTTACTGAATCATATTCATGTCCTTACTGTTCCACTCACCGTTGTACTCATATTTCTTTTCTTCCGCAATGAGTTTTACTGGGTCAATGGACTCATGATTCCATATAAAAATATAGGTTCCTAAGTCGGACTCGATTGATTGAAGATATGTACAGATCGTGGGACTCTTTGAGATCATGTACTCGTTAGGCCTGTTTTACATTTGAATGTACAAACTATACTAATGAAATTTTTGATAGGCCTATTTTGTATAGACTGAACGAATTGTACTTTGTATTTGGGATTCTAGGATGTAAAGATTGATATTTTGGTATTATGGAATGAAATGTTCATGTTTTAGCCATTAGCTTCCGCATTTTACTGCTTTAGTTTTATTGATCGACCGTGAGTGACGACTTGGATCACGAGGCAGAATGCCGAGCGATCCCGGGGCGTTACACTTAGCACCTAAGCGACACATCTTGTCACTTCATTGGATCAATTTGTGGTTTCAGCTTAACAATTGATTTGTTCAGCTCATCTTTGCGTGCGCCAACATTTACTCTAACAACCTTATGGTGGTGGCATGAGTGACAAATGCAATTACATGTGCATTTCTTGTCAATCGGCCTTAAAGTTAGCGATTTTCTTTAATTTTTTGTTAAACTTGCACAAATTATACTTGTCTGCCCAAAAATAGCGATTAAAGATAATTAGAACCTCTTATTCATAAGCAAAGTCACATCCAATTAAAGCTCAAACTCCTCAATTAGATTCTCGTTTTTGCAGCTTAAACAAATTAAAGCGCAAATTTTATTTGATTCATATATTGATTGTCAGCATCTAAATTGCGACAATATTGGTAATACATCCACGTTTCTTGCTTAATTGACTTATAAAAAAATATGTGGTGACTTGGTCTAAGAAAAAATAAATTAACTGCGCATATTAGGTATTGTTATAATATTTTATTCTAGATCTAAGAAATTATTTATTATTTCTTTAAACTCAGCTAAATCGAAAATTTCACCACTCAAGCTAGTAATCATCCCCCACTGAGTTAAAAAGGCATAATAAAGAGTTACTAATTTTAAATAAAATAACAATTCGTCGACAAAATATAGCATGTAAAATAGTGGATTGACGTTTTGTGCATCATGTCAATCAAATAATTTTGATCCATGTTGGTAATTAACGAAACATATCTCCAAAATTATAATGCCTTCCAAAAATGGCATATTAAATATATATAACTGACAATAAGAAAAAAAAATTACAACAAAGGAGGCCTACTACATCATTTTATTAAGAAATATGTATATGATAAATTAGGCCTATTATATCATTCTACCAATCGAGGATGCTGTAGTACTACCATCTCTACAAAATTATCTCATCCAATAATAATAATAATAATAATAGTAATAATCATAATAATAAATTGAATATGTATACAATCAATTAGGCCTATCATATCATTCTACTAATCGAGCATACTGTAGTACTACCATCTCTACAAAATTATCTCGTCCAATAATAATAATAATAATAATAATAATAATAATAATAATAATAAAATTAAAAACATGTAACAAGCACAAGCACCAAATGTCAACTCCTATTAAACTAGCATTCATCGCAACTAATAAGCATGCCAAAAGAATATTCTAGGAGATTTAATTCATAGATTCATCTATGCATAAATATATATATATATATCATTTTCTTTTTGCTATTTACAAAAGAATAACGAGAAATAAATAGCCATTTAAACGATACATAAGAAGTTTTCTAACCCGCATGTGAAATAAAAAATTGCAATCAATTAATATGGAATTGTGAAAAATATGATAAAGCCACATAAAGCCAATAGCGAAATTGTTCATTATGTCAGTCTCCACATCAGGTGCCATCTCAACCACTTTACTTTCACCATATCAGTGCTTTTAAATAAGACAATAGCACGTTAGCTGACACTAGGTTGACATCATGGAAGCTGCCCCATCAGCGCCATCAACCATGTGAGGACGTCATGGCATTAGCGCCAACTGTGGGACATGGCAGGCTCCATCTTAGCGAGCAGGCCCTATCTCATCCCAAAAAGAAATAAGTAGCACTATGTCATCCCGAAAAGAAAATAAATAGCCTAGGCTGCACTCCAGGGAATTTGAACAGTTGGCCTCGCAACGGGAAGATTGAGCCCTAGACCACTTTGCTATGCCCAATTTTTTATCCTTTTTTCATTAAATTTCTTTAAAATGATAAAGCAATCAGCTTGCTCAAAATAAAATTTTTATGTGGTCTCCCAGAAACCCTATAAGCTCAAGGCAAGGAGAGCAAGCTTTGAATCATGCGGCCTACTTAATCTCTCTAATATTCATTTCTATGTTTGTAATATGTACAAAAATGTCAAACAAATGAAACATGTAAAATTCATATCTTGCTCGTTTTAAGTTTGTTTTGGCAATATTATATTGTTTCAGAAATCTTGTTATGCTCTACAAAGCAACATAAAAATGTTTTTATTAGGTTCAACTTTCAACCTCCAAAAAAAAGAGTCTCGAACTTTGGCTATAAATTACACCTTAAGGGCTATTTCATTTTTCACCGAATACTAACTATGTGATCTACCTATCAGGACCGATATATGGTGACAAAAAATTCATGCCAAAGTTTTGTGCTTCAATCAAACTATGGGTTTAATTATTTAAACATAAAAATAAAACATTCATCCAACTGTTCAACAAAATAAACAGTGAGATCGAGCTATGAAGGCTCTGATACCACTATGGGAAATTAAGTTCACAGATAAAGTGGGTGATTCGAATTCCTTATATAGTGAATTTGACAATCACATGGATCTCAACCCGTCTGCAAATCTCTAACCTGAATGGATGTTTTCAGGTCGTAAATTATACGAACACATTCTTCTCATTTCGTGGACAGTTGCTAGAGCTTCCACACCTTAAAAACTTTTCTAGAGATATTTGTTTCGTATTGGTAGCTTGCCAATTACTATTTTGTTCATCGAGTATTTATTGTACACATGTCAATTTTGAAACTATTCAATATAAGTCATTCCTTTCATATTAGACATGTGAGACTCTGCAAAAATTCTCTACTATAACTTTTTATCATATTGGTAGCTTGATCATATTCGTTACTGGAGAATATATTATACACATATCAACTTTTGATTTCTATATTGTTCTTGCCCTTTGTGTTTGAAATTAATTATTGGATTCCGTGAGGATTCTCTACTTATTCCAAGGTTTGAGAAATTAGACTGTTTATCGAACCGAAAATCTTCCAGTTCACAATTGTCTGGTTCAACCATTAGTCGGACTGTAATTAAATCACAATTAGATCATGATATCATAGTTACATAATTTATATTTACATATTATGTCTAAATTATTAAATACCAAAAAATAAAATATTAAGGATCAAACTATTAAATTCAACCATTATAATATAAAAGATCATTAAAAAATAAACATAAAACACCAAAAGTCTAAAAAGTAATTGTTCAAACTTCAAGTTAACAATTCTACATCGTTCCATAATCATCAAATGTGAATTTATAAGGTCTAAAGTCTAAATATAACATTAATTATTAAACTCAACTTGACTTCCTTTGTTTTGGCATCTAGAGCTTTAAGAAGCTTGGTTTCTTTAGCATATTTTCTTGTTGTGGCCAATGCATCCACATATGCCGCATTTCACTTTTGAATTCCTCCTTCATGGTATAGACTTGGTTTTCTCTCTAGGCCCCCTTTTTTTCTATGCATTTTAGGCCTTCCTAACTGTCTTTTTAAGACCGAGGGCTTAAAGGTTGAGGTTTCAAGTTCAGTCTTGGTGATGAAAACAATGAATTAGGGATGCTAAACACTTTGCTCCTGTAACAATTTAAATGCATATTTTACTAAAGCTAGGGTACACATAAGTTTTATATCTTGCCTCTTGTATGCAATTGCATAAGTTGCATGTTTTACATAATATTCCCCTTATGTCCTTATGGTCGCATGACCTATTCTGTAGGTTCACAACATAATATACACTTTCATCATTTACCTAGAATCCATATTGTCTCCTACTAAAATGAAACATTTAGAACCTCTTCTTTTGCCTTCTTTAGATTTTAACCCCTTTGGTATCTGGCCTCAACCCTATGCATCATTCTTTGACTAATGTCATCTAATAGTTTCAATGTTTGTTTTTGCCCTAAATCACATATTCAACTATTGAAACTCTTACTTATATTATTTGTAGTGTCCTCATTTTTCAACTCAACACTAAAGGCATGTTTTGCCCACACCCTACAATCACCTATATCTATTAACCACTAATAAAGTACCAGAATTTACCTTTCAGCTTGTTCATTGCCTGATTGATCAAATCCTTAGGTATTGCAAAATCTTGTTAAAACCAAAAAGAGCTTCTTCAATAGAATCCTAGAATGCACTAGCCTAAGCTTGGCAAAAATATGCCTACAATACCTATTTGTCATATCAAGAGCAACTTATTTGGTTACCTGAACCAAACCCTGAAAGCACTCCAAGAACCACAATATTAGTGAACATTTAAATGAATACCAATCTTTAATCAAGGTAGAAAGTGTATAACATGTTATTTAATTTTTGCCTATCTATCATAAAGCAACAAGGTTTGCCACTACCAAAACCTCCAAGCATCTGATATAGGCAATGAAAGAAAACCACCCCAAGATTTCTTCTTCCAGGTCTCAACTACTAGAAATGCCAAAAGATAAAGTCCAAGGCTGCCATTTATAGCAACTATTGATAGGACTATTTCTACTCCTTTCATATGGCAACCATTAAATTCTAGATGGTTGGCATCCGTCCTAAAGGCCATTCTTCAAGCCATTTACTTCGAAGAAAAATCTCTTAAAGCATGAGTCCCTTGGAATATGGTCATTCTGCATTACAAACTCAAACTTGAGTAGATTGTAAGGGTTGCTCTATTTACCACTCCAGCATATTGCGATAACTTTTGGTAATTTTCACTATGATTTCTATCAATCAACTTTACTGCCATTTTTCTTGCTCTATGGAATTGCACATAACCAAGTTGTACCCCAATCGTTATCAATTCACTAAGCCATCCCTTAAATTTCATATCAAGATGTTCTCTCGAAATTGGAACAAGTTTCTCTTCTAGCCAAAAAAACATTGGCCTTCTTAACATTATTGACCTTAAGACATGTGGTTGTGCACGCATGACTTGATGCTAAATGTGGTTCCATCTACCAGTACAAGAGTTAAGAGCATTGACTCTCCACTGACACCTTTGTTCTTTGACAGCACAATAGCAGTATCTTTTACCTTGTCATTCTTCACGTTGACCATCTTGCAACCTCCCTATTACAATTGTCTTTCAAGACGTTTCTAAACTTTGCCACAGTTGCAAAAATATATCCTTTTTGCAACTTGAATTTTTCATAACTGTTTAAGAAAACACCTGCTTCATCCACTGTTCACTATCCCCTCAAAGGATCATTAGAAATGTCCTCATCACTATCATTCACCTTCTCACAGGTTGTCCTCATTAGGTTATGACATGTCTGTATCACTTGAATTATTAGGGAAGTTTCTCTCATTCTCATCACCAAGATCTACCTCCATTGAGAAATCTGAGTCAACTAGAATTTCTTCAATCCTTGTTTCATGTTGTGTTTCATTTTGAGTAACTTGCCCCAAATTAGTTTTTTATGTGTCATTGTCCTTGCATCTTGTTGTGTTTCATTTCTTGCATTCTTCAATATCATCTTCATGATCACCTCTTGAGTCATGTTCACTTCTACCATTGTGATCATTATCTATATTCGTGCTTTGATCATATCCATCAAACTCAAAATTTGCAGCACCAAGTTCATCATAACTAGAATCAAAATCATCATTTCAAGCACCAAATTCATCATCTTCATCACCACTACTTCAATTTGTATTTGAATTGGCCTCTCCACTAACTTCTTTCACTCCATCAACCTGAGATTGCATATTTGGTGCTTCCCAGCGACATACACCTTGATGTCTTTAGGTGATCTTTAAAGCAT
Source organism: Handroanthus guayacan (assembly GCA_014898755.1). Classification (NCBI taxonomy): domain Eukaryota; kingdom Viridiplantae; phylum Streptophyta; class Magnoliopsida; order Lamiales; family Bignoniaceae; genus Handroanthus; species Handroanthus guayacan. The sequence goes on along the minus strand of JACFYI010003352.1, from coordinate 161,979 downwards.
CATCTAAAGATCACGTCATTAAATATGTTGTGTGTAGTCTTGTGACCTTGAAACCAATGTTCAATTTTTAGTATAATGCACCCGGCCCTCAATTCAAGCCTATGGACAAAGGCTAAGTTAGTAATGTCAACCTTTTAGTCCTTCATTTTGTAATGCTTTGCAACTGCCCTTTAAGTATACTTGTTTCACCCTTGTGGTGAAGAATAATATTTTGATCCTTAGCAAGCTTCATATATATTTCAAATAAATAAACAAAAAACCATAAGCACTTAAACCAATACTTAGCAATAGCAAAAGAATAATACTCAAAACACACCTAAACAAAGCTATTTAACGCTATCATAAGAACACTATTTGAAACCTACGTAAATGAATAAACAACATATCAAAACTTCATGCATAATAGAATAATAGTATAATACACAACTGTGAAACTAAAAAACGAGTAATAACAACCTCTTGTTCCCTATTGTGGCCGAAACTAAAAAACCATGAACAGGAATTAAAAGAAACAAGAAAACCTAAACATTAAACACAAATTCATAGATTTGTATATAAACTCCCAAAATCTAAAAATAGAAGAACCCTAGATACAAAATAAAATGGAGATCTTGGACAATAATAGCATTTTTAACCACAAAAACCTAGGTTTCCAAAACCCATACTTTTAGAAACTAAAAAGTTGAAAAATCCCAAGATATATGTCTAAAACACTAACATCATAATGCACTATGCATATCGATTATAAAAGCACAAAATACAATGATTAAACAATGTAAAAAATCATGGGATTACATGAAGTTCTATTTCGATAGTGTACTTATGTCAACACCAAAACCCTATCTTTTTCACGTCAAGTAAAGCCTGAATTTGACATCGTTAGGTTCAAATCTCTATCAGGAATGCTCCTGCAAGCCTCTCACGAACTAAAATCAACATATTTGGGAGAATGGGGTATGGAGACTTTGGGTTTGTAAGTGTGTTCTTTCTTTGCTAACGAAGGAAACAAAAAGTAGGAAAAATGAAGAGGAGGAGCAAGATAGTAGAGAAGCAAGCTGAAAATTATAAAAGAAAAAATTAACTTGTTCTAGTTTTTTTTTTTTTTCATTTAACTTAATGTAATATGCCTAGAAAAGACGACAATTTTTCAATTTTTGTCAAAAAAATTAATGGTGTTGTTAAAATTGTAATACTTTAGAGTGTTAATTTGTAATTTTTAAACCATAAGAGTAATAGTTGGTAATTTCATGATCTCCAAGAATAGTCAAATGTAATTAATTCTAAAAACTAATGGCATGATTTGCCGAATTTTTTATTTGCTGCAAAAATTGAATACATTAGTTAAAAATCACAAGAATAAAATAATAAATATTAAGCAATGTAAGTCAATAAAATGTGTAAAATTTATGCATAGGTATGGTTCAGTTTTTATTATTAACTTTGTCACCCATCAAATCTTTATGCTTTGCCTAATGTAATGGAGCGCACACAAAATGGAGGGGAGGAAAGGGCTAAGTTTGAGTCTTATTTCCAATCAATGCAAACTTTGTTAGTTCTGGAATTCGTTCCAGTCTGGTACGGTAGAAACTGTGATCAATTTAACAATGGTTGTCGAAGCAAGAGCCGAACTCTTTGTTTTTAAGATGAATTAGCCCTGCCCAGATGCTCACGGTTCACCGGCTATCGTCTCCCAAGATATAGCGACCATGTCAAGTGGTAGCAGCACTACAAACCACTTCACCTATCGAACTAAGTCACGTACTGAAACTCTCTCTTTGAGGACTCAAAAATATATGAACTATGCTGTATGCTTACGATGAATCGGATGCAAAATGAAATGCAAATAAGTCCTCATTAAAGGGATTTCAGGGGGTAACCAAGAGGACACTGCAATGAAGGCCATCAACTATTGCAGCACTAATTACACCTTTTTAACGGTCACTAATAGTCATCGAAGTTGGAAGGACGAAATTTGAAGAGCCTTTAGCTGGAACGACACTGGTTCAAGGTTCCAGACTCAGTTCTAGAATGCTCTAGACGATTCCGGTAGAAGAATTGGAGGAGACACACTTTATCAACTTGGTCAAGTCCAAGTTCGGTCCAAAAATATAATTATAG
>JACFYI010003352.1:116055-138244 GCA_014898755.1 Handroanthus guayacan | reverse complement strand
GATGTAAGTGTATATGTGGTGGTTTTGTAAATCAATACACTTATTACTTGTGTAATTGGTTTAGTTGTTGCTTCTTTAGATCATTGTTTTGTGTAAAGGGTGCTGTTTTACATGCCCTCCCCCCTTGCCTTCGGGGTCCTCACTGTTTCTTAACGTGGACTTGTTCATTACAACTGATTGGGTTGTTGGACTGACGATTTTACGCCGTCCAATCCAAAGGTCACTCTGCTGCGATGCTGGACAGCATTGTTTGTAAGCAATTCGGGCGGGTTGAATGTTGAGTGGGGGTTTATAAGCAATTTGTGTGGGTTTGGGTCTAACTTGATTTTAACCAAATTCATTGACTTTTGATTTGAACTGAATTTATTTAATATTCAACCTGATTAGTTTAAATTCAACTTGAATCAAAGCAGTTTAACTTGATTTGAGGTTGACCAACACGAAATCTTGCAATCCAGTTCGTTTAACAATATTTGATGTTATTGGCAAATTAAAGTGTTTGTGATCTTTTTTTTTTTTCTTTTTCTTTCTCCCTATTATCCAAATAAATAACCACTAATATGTATATCATAAAATCAAAATAAAATTAATGACTCAAGTCGATGACATTGCATTACCCAAATAATATGAAAAATTTTCCGAAACTAGTAATTTGATCGAACTCTCATCATTTATGCATAATTAATTTACATACCAAGATTAAAAAGCAACCAATGACAAAAGTTACGAAGTTCGAATAAAAATGCAGAACACAAAACTTAGTCCAACTGTTCAAAGTACGCAACACTAGCGGGAACATCTTATTCAACATTATAAATATTATATAAATAATATATATGTGTTCTATTATATGGATTGAGCTCGGATTGATCAGGTTGTTGGATTATTTGATATGTAATTTTGGGTTGAGTGAGTCAACTTGCAACCCAATCCAAACCCATTTATATTTATAATTTGTAGGTTCTTATTTAGGTTGATCTAATTTTGACTCAAGTCCCAACTTAAACTCACTAATTTTGTAATGGATTTGTGTTGGATTGATGAGCGGGGTTGAAAATTGTCACTCCTAGTTTATAATTTTAATTGGACGTGGAATCTGTGTCTTGGTATGGAAGTGAGTCCCTGCTTGATAAATAATCAAGGGTGGCCCGCCGGGAATTGTGATTCTTTGAGTCTTTCACACCCATCCTTTTGGCTGGTGATGCATTGTCTAAATTATCCTATGAATTTTAGATCAAAATGCATACCATTTCTCGTTTTCCTACCTCAATCTAAGTTCAGACAACATTGCATATCAAGCAGAGTTCAGACGACGTTGCATCTCAAACGGAGAAGGCGAAAACTGGAAAAGGAAAAAAAAAAAAAAATTGTATTATGATTCTTCGTGCAATTGTGTTTCAGGGATTAACATGTCGGCGATTTGTGGTGTACTCGGGAGTAAATATTTCTTTCCATGTTTTTTTCACATTATATTTTTTTGTCCTTTTTTTTTTGGATTTTTTTTTATACCATTATTTCATATTGGGAAAAAATAGATGCATATTGAGAGAAGTGGTTTAAGATCTGCGGCAGTAGAATGACAATGCATAATAGCTGTGTTATTTTTAATTTCGTAACAAACATTATAAAAAATTACGGCATTGACTACGATCAATCTGCAACAAAGCTACGTAATTGTAGGTCAGCAACCAGAATTTGTTGTACCTTAATTCAAAGTAGATGCTCTCGTGGCTAACTTTTAGCTACAGAACTGTCATAGCGAATATTTTGGTTTTTTTAAATATTTATATTTGCTATGAAAAAAATTGTAGTTTAATTTGTAACAAGAATCACGAAATTAATTTCCTATAAACTTTTTCATACTTATTATTATTATTATTATTCACTTACAATATATGATGTTAGAATCCCACATCAGAAAAATATAATGACTTTTCTATATGGTTTTGGGCAATCCCCATCTCACAAAGTAATTTTTGAGATTGAGTTAGGTCTAAAATTCATTTTTAACATGGTATTAGAACTGACACATTCCTAATGTTGAGAGTTCATATTATTCCATGCTCCAAATGTTCATTTCTGGGCATGTGTTGTTTGTCCACTCCTTTCAAATTATCCCACGCTCCAGATATTCATTTCTAGCCATGTGGAGGGTGGGTTAGAATCCTACATCGAAAAAGTATAAATGTTGTGGCCTTTCTATACGGTCCTGAGCATTCATCACCTCACAAGCTAAGTTTTGGAACTGAGTTAGATCCAAACTCTGTTTTCAATATGGTATCAGAGTCAGACCCATTCATGATGTTGGGAGTTCATATTTATCCATGCTCCAAATATTCATTCCTGGGCACGTGTCCACCCATTTCATATTATCTCACGCTTCTAATGTTTATTACTGGACGTGTGGGGAGTGTGTTAGAATCTCACATTGGAAAATATAAGGATTGTGACTTCTTTATATGGTTTTGAGCAATCCTTATCTCACAAGCTAGCTTTTGAGGTTGAATTAGATTCAAAATCCATTTTCAACATATGATTAGACAAACTTTATGTTCTCATTATATATGTATATGCCACTTTCTTTTCCCTCGCATTGAATCGCAATTTTCACTTAGTTGAATATTGAGATAGATAGTAATTTAGGGATGATTAGTATGCTAGAAAGAATTCAATAGAAATGGAATGACTTTAGCAATGAAATAAAGATAGGAATGACGTTACTATTATTTATTCTATGATTGGTAAGCATGAGTGGAAAAAGAATGGTATCATCATTTCTTACTTTGTCCAATATCATAATTGGTAATGAACAATGATTCATAGGAATGGAATGAAAATTTTTTAAATAATCAAGCCACCTTTTAATTAATAGATTTTTCTAAATAAAATTATTAATTCATAAATAACGTATTTATGAATGTATTTATGTATTAATAAATATTTTTTAAACAAATAAGTATTTTTTTATATAAATAAATAATTTTTAAACAAATGAATATTTTTTAACCAACAATATTTTGTAATAGTTATATTTTTTAATAAATAATATCTTTAAATAAGTAAATTTTTTTGAATAATTCAATATTTTTTTAAGTAAATAAATATTTTTTAAATAAAGGAATATTTTTAAATAAATAGAAAATTTTAAATAAATAACTATTTTTAATTAAATAATTATTTTTAAATAAATAAATATTTCTTAGATAGATAGAATCTTGAGCTGTGTAAAAATTTTGGGATTGTTTGATTTTATGAGGGGTAATTTTGTAGTTTATAAACTATAATCTACTCCTAAATTGTTGAGATTTTGTGCTCACCCCCACCCCATGGTATTTGATATTCCGAACAAGTTAGCAATATGCCAATATACCAATATATTATAATTTGTCAATTACAAAATTATCCATCATAAGAACAAACAATCCTAAAATTTCTATGCGGCTCTAAATTTTATTTATTTAAAAAATATTTGTTTAGTTAAAAAATTATTTACGTAAAAATTATTTATTTAAAAAATTTTATTCTTTAAATATATTTATTAATTCATAAATATATAATATATTTACGAATTAATTATAATATATTTATGAATTAATAATTTTATTTTAGATATCTATTAAAGGATAATTTGGTCATTTAAAATATTTATATTCCATTCTTATCAATCATTATTCATTATCATTCATGAGATTGGAATCAAGAAAAGAATGATAACTTTATTTCTTTATCAATCATTGTGCATAACAATTATAGAAAAAGTAACATATACGTCATTCATTTTCCATCTCTATTCTGTGCTTAAAGTCATTTCATTTGTGTTTAATTCCATTTGGACATATCAATTATAACGTAAATTTTTAAGTGAAACCAGATTGGATGAAATCATCATCATACAAACCAAATATATTAGAAACTGTTTCACAATTATGAAAGAACACATTACTTGTCATAAGAAAAATAATCATGGGATTATTTCAAAATCCAATCAAATTAGTCCCAAATGTATACTTGTCATTCGAACACCGGGATAAGGTAGGTACCAATGTTGGATTTCAACCACCAAAAAGCGTGAGACGTAACTACACAGTACTAGATTGAATTAGCTAAGTTTAAATCCATAAGAAAACAAAACACACACACACACACACACACACACACACACGTATATCAAGTTAGACGCTGTTGATTTACGGATATATGGTAGCTAAGTCCAAACCTACTAGCTAGAAAGCAACATCTGATCAAAGAAGTCCATTAGGACAGGCAAGTAGCAACCTTCCAATTAGTCCAATTGAGACAAATTAAGTGTGAATTTGACATTTGTGACTGTCCCGGAAATTGCCACCTAATTAACCAAAGATCCAATTTTTCCTGATCCAAGACCAAGTCTTATAATATATAAAAATCCTGAAAATGATTTATCAGAGAAGCCCATCAAATTTCGTGTAGAATCAAATCAATCTTGATGTGTGTATATAGCAAGATCTCGATCTTTCAACGATTGGAATTGCATGTGGTTGAGGTGACATTAAACTGTAGTGAAAATGAGTGGTGAATGCATACATATGCATGTGTCCCCTACTATAGAACTGCCTGCACAGTGGCTGTCACTGAAAACGAAATATCTTTGCTCTCGTTGCATCTATCTTTATGAGTAGTAATTGTACTTGATCGAGATTGTTCAACTGCTCTATGTAGATTGTGTTGGAATTTGATTCGTTTATTTAGAGATTGAGTACGACTAAGATTCTTAGTTTTTGAGTAGTTTATTTTTTCTATATTTGTATTGTAAATTTAAGATCCTTTTGTATTAGATTTCCTGATTCTAGAATGAGTAAATCAGTTTACTACCATAAAAGCAATATCTTTTGATTACTTAGATGATACTTGGGGGACTTGGATACTCGTGGCATGTTGTAGAGATATGAGTAGGGCAATATAGTGGATAGAGAGATAGAGTTTTTTAGTGACAATAAGAGTGGATGTACAAAGAGGTTTTGCTTGAGTTTGGGGTATCAAACTCAAGGGTTATCTTATATCCGAAAATTCTCTCATAATAGAATATCTAAAGTTCTGATGGACGTAAGCAATTTGCCGAACCACGTTAATCTTTGTGTGTGTTTGCATTATATTCGTTGTCGATTATTGTTGTCATCAAATTGGTTGATGTGATTTGTGAATTCCTAAAATCAAATCTCACAAGTTAAATTGCTTGCTGTGTGAAACCCCAATAGATTGGTTCATTTATATGAATAATATGCGTGTTTCCTGTACAAATTCAGTTGTAATATGAAATCAACTGAAATAATTAAAATTGTCAAGGATCCTCATAAAAAATATTTCGATGGTTGAATTAACAAAGGTGGTAAATTAGAAATTGGGTAATAAAGGTTTTGATTTACCAAAGATACTTAATGATTTTGAGGTAATTGTACCATGTCATGTTTAGATGATTCTTGGAGTGAGCACTGTACCATGAGGATCTTTGCTTTGGGTGTTTGGAAAAATGACCCTTTCGGTTATTGATGGTTCGAAAAATGATTTAAAATGAATAACATGAATTCAGTGTGTTGGTCATTTTGATGAAGTACGTAACTTATCTTCACTGGTTATTTACTTTAATGATTTTATAAAGAGTTCGTCATAAAGTCAATAAACCAAATAACCTCTTGGTGAGATTGGACCTGTAACAAATCGTCAAAAACTTTAATTGAACTAAAATTTCAATATCTTGAAAGCTGATAACGATCTTTGGGTTCGGTAAAGTTTGATAGGCATGATTTTAACTTAACATCATATACTCTTTAAAAACTTGTCAAGTATGCAAATAGTTCTCTAGAACCATTACCTCTTAAGTTAAATTACTTAATTATTCTTAATAAAAAATTCTTAAGAAATGACTCTTAATTAAATTAAAATCCCTAGTCACCTTCCATTGGATGTAGTGGCGCTGCCTCCATATTTTTATGGTGGAGATGTAAGATTCGAGTCCCATCGGCACGTGTGGGTATTTGTCTATCATAAGGTAGTCTTTGTCTATCGAATTGTGTTTTAGATTATTTGAATTATATTTAATCATATATTTCGTCTTTATAATGTAATGTTGATGTATAATCAAATGTAATCGCTTCTCTAAAAAAAAAAATATTACATTAAAATCCCTAAAATATCACGAATCTTAATAATTGGCATTCTCCAGAATATCCTTTTAATATCTTCTATTTTAATAATTACATAATTTACAATTATATTCCTATTCTAAAAGAAAATTTCTAAATTACAAAAAACTCCTGGACGCCTACCACAAACTATTCTGCACTTTTCCCTTATAACAATTTATTAAACAATAAATATTTAAAATACCCTTTTTCTTAAGTTACCAAAAAAAAAAAAAGAAATCTAAAATACCTTTTTTTATTTAATTTTAAATTAATTCACTCTTTCCCCACCATAAACCTCCCTTCAAATCCATCATCAAGAGTTGAAATCAAGAATAAAAACAAAGTTCGGGGGCGGGGGGGTGGGAGAAGAAAAGCCCTTGACTGCTCAAACTCAGGGAAATTCAAAACGAAATGCAATGGTTTGACAAAAGAATTAGGCTTTTGGAGTGGAAAAAAAGGCCATCGGTTGCTCAAATCTACGGAAATTTGAAAACGGAATGTGATGATTGCAAATCCAATCAGAATTCTTACAAAGTTCATGAATGACTTATTCGATATTGTGATCTCTCAGGGAAAAAAAAAATGAATAATGTAAGATCACCTCAATAACATAATTATGCCCTAATCGTCACAATTATAAATTTTTACATGCTAACCTCTCAACAAATATTCAAGTGGTGAAAATTACGTAACACTTAATGTTTGATGGGAAAAGATGGGGGTGGAGACAATGGAGTGTGTGGGTGCGGCGCGAGGGTAGGATTAATTAAATTAAAAAGGATACTTTAGACATTGTACTAAATATATATAAGATACTAAAAAGATATTTTAGAGAATGTCAAATTATTAAGATGGATGATATTTTAGAGATTTTAATGTAATTAAGAGTTTTTTTTAAATAATTTTTTATTTAGGATAATTAAGTAATTTAACTTAAAAGGTAATGGTCCTAGAAAACTATTTATACACATGTGAGTTTTTAAAGGATATAGGTTACTTTATGTCAACTCAAATTTGAATTTGATTTATATGGTAATAGGATAATGTTAGCTCCTTTTGACGTCAGGTAACTTTGACACGGCGGGTTCACGTGTCAACAGGCGAGACATGTGGATTTGGTCAAAGAATTGTGTCAGCGGAAGCATGCGGACACTTGCGGAGTTGTGGTGCATGGCTGCCGGGCAACGTGCACGTAGGCTTGGTGCTGCGCGCATGTTGTCCATCCGGTGCGGGGCATGTACGGCTGTGTGCTGCGCCCCTGCGCAAGGCAATGGGTGCCGATGGATGATGGGCACGCGCGGCTCTGTGCTGTGCATAAGACGGGCATCAAAATGGGGACAAGGATGGAAGCCAAAAATCAAGGAAGCACTTAGGCACAATGAGTGCGGCATCGTGCGAAAGAATGTCGGAATGTGCTAAGGCAGTGCGCACGATGGGCGGCAGCCCAGCGCGCACATGACGGGCGACGGGCACCCGGTGCACATCGGGTGAACTAAAGCTAAACAGCAGCAATGTGGGATTGAAGCTGGACTTAACCAAAGCTGGAGGGTGGAAGACTCCAAGCAAAACAAGAACTCTCCATCATGTGGGCAAATTATCTTAGGAGTCCTAACTTTGGTACGATTTGATGTTACCTTATAATTGTGGGCTTTGTCTAAGTTGAATCCTAGTTGAACTAAAACTTGTTGTTATTGATGCCTATAAAAAGGCTAAGGACCTCACAACTCAAGGGCACATTTTGATAGAGGGAGAAAACTTGAGTGTTGTGTGAAGGCCTTGGCCTCTTGTACTTTGAAATTGAGGAATAAAATACAAGGTTGGGAGTTGTCCCGTAATTCATTGTGTCTAATTATATATTGTGCGTGCGTGCCTTACTTGTGTGCAAACTTTTCTCAAACTCTAAAAAATACTAAGTACCCATCGGGCGAATTGAGTAGGCTGACTAGTCGTTGGGACGACTAGGCCGCACAGTGGGTGATTTTTGGGCCAAAAATTTGACTAAGTACAAACCCCCCGTGACAGATAATATGATAGGTGTAGAAAGAAAAGTAATAAAAATGAACAATAATTTAAATGGAAAGATGGATAAATAAATGGTTTTACATTTTCAAATAGTGAAAAAGGTGAAAATGGACTTTGAAAATACAACTAAATAGGCTCTTTTTATATTTTTGGCTAGAAAATTCTAAATTCGGTTGTGTTGTTGCCGATCGAAAAGGCCGACAAAAGTTTACCCTTCTTTCTACTGTTCTTGCATGATTATTACAATTTCAAAGGGAATAAACTGTGCCAAGCTTTTGTCTGGGTTTTGACGGCAAAAGGAAGTAAATTTGGCAAAAGTTTGGGCATATGGCCAAACTTGGATTAACTTTTCTACTGTTTTGACTGAATTGGATTTCTTATTTCAAAATAATATTTTACCTAATATTTCATTTTTTAAATGTATGCAATTTGTATTAAATATTTTCTTATACAAATATTTAGTAATAAATGCAATACGCATGTCATACATTTAAAGATATAGAATATGTGATGAACACAATAGATTGTAAGTTACTAAACTATTGACTTTTACACTTGTTTAGTTGTATCAGTTGTAGTTTACTCTTAACTTAATTTAGTTCAAATTTAATTATACGATAATTTTAAATTCTTAGTAGTTAGTTGTAATACTATGGGTTCTATTTCATTTCAAGTTTTATATCTTTTCTAACTTTGGACATATTTATTTTACATGAACAAACTAGCTTAGCAAAGTTCATACTCATTAACACCATTGTAGCTGTGAGATTTTGAAATTCTACACACTTTACTACGAATTGTTTCTTGTACTTTGAAATGGATAAAAGTTGGATGGATTTGCCTAGGACAAGTAATGCAAATAGAGCCAGAGTGAATAGATTCTTGGATTTTGCATTCAGGAACTCAAATATCTCGAGCATGATATTGTATCCTTGCAAAAAAATGTAAGAACAAAATATGTAGAACAAGAGATATTGTGCAAGAACATTTGATTTGTGAAGGTCATAAAGGGCTAACCAACTGGGTGGCACATGGTGAACTTCTATTCACTAATCCAACATGCTCTTAGAATGCGGTTAATGCAACATATGTGGATGCATTAGATGATATACAGGGTTTATGAAATGATGCATTTGGGTTTGGATGAGGATTCTATCATGTATGATTGAGGATACTCTGCCAGTGAAGGGCCTAATACGGGAAAATTACAATTTTAGTTGAGGATACTCTGCTAGTGAAGGGCCAAATACGGGAAAATTACAATTTTAGTCCCGTAAGTATGTCACTTTTCACTTTTGGTTCTGCTATCTTTGGGTTTGGAAAATTAGTCTTGTAATTTACTTCAATTTTACAAATTTGGTCCTTTTCTCGTCGTCGGCAACCATTTTGGCACCAAAAGCTGACTTGTCTCGCTGGAAGTGTACCCCTGCTGACATGGAGTGTGAGTTGGCGCAATAGTCCTTCAAGTTTGTTAACTTGGACTTAAAAATACATTAAGTGGCCAAAATAACAAAAAAAATAAAAATAAAATAAAATAAAATTAATTATCTTTAATAATAAAAATAAATTTTAATTTTTTAAAAAATAATTACATAAACATTTTTCTATTTTCTTCTTCTTTTTCTTCTTCATTTTTTTCCCCTTCACCATGTTAAAAATCTTCAGCCACCATCTTCACCATTTTCACCTCCTATCTTCACCATCTTCACCACCTTTACCCACCATCTTCACTAAGCCCGCCACCATCCCCCACAATCATTACCACAAAACTTCACCAAGCTCTGCCACCACCACTCGCCGCTGTCGCAGGTCGTGCGTTGCCGCCCTCGTCGACGCTAGATCTGGACCCTTCGGCTCAGATTTGTTGTGTATTGTATATATGATTGTATAGATATATTTATATATGTGTGTTTGTGAAATAAATATATTTTTATATATTATGTGTATATATATGTATTTATGTATGTATGTATGTGTGGATGTGTTTAATATATGCTTATATATGAATGTAAATGTATATATACACACATTTTTATTATGTTTTTTCTTTTTTTAATTTCTTAGTAAGCTTTTTCTTTTTCTTTTTATACTTTTTAAATCCAAATCAACATTTTTTGTTGCCAAGTCATCACAAGGCATGCTCCTGGTAGGGGTGTTCGTGGTTTGGTTTGGTTCGGTTTTGAAGCAAAAATCAATTCGATTCGAACTAGAAAAATTGTATTGGATTGGTTTGGTTTGGTTCTGTTTGATTTTTTTCATAAAACCAAACCAATCCAAATCAATTTAAATCGGTTTGGATTGGATCGGTTTGTTCGGTTTGAAAAAACAACAACAACAACATCTAATGAGAGGCAAAGAAAAAAAAATAAATCCAACAAAATTTAATATGCATCACAATTATATCATCTCCATATAATAAAAAAATACAAGAAAAAAGATACAATATCCTAATAGAACAAATTAAAAAAAAGTTAGCATCTTCATACTTAGTGAACAACAAATAGGGAAAAAAAAAACACAACAATTTTGGCCAAAAGAATTTCTTTCAACAAGAGCTTCACAAAAAAATGTATATATCCCTTTCACAAGCCCAACTTTTTGGACTAAAATTAATAATAATAGTATACTTGTAATAAAATAAAAATATATATTAAAATAAGCGATTTGGTTTGGTTTGGATCGATTTTGAAAATCAAAATCGAGAATCGAATCGAACCGATTGGTTCTTTAAAAATTCAATCCGAACTAATCCGAAAAAAGATCGATTTTTATCGATTTGCAGTTTGGATTGGGTTGGATGGTCGGTTTTGTTCGGTTTGGTTTGGATTTGAACACCCCTAGCTCCTGGCATGCCAGCTCATATTTTGATGCCGGAAAATAGAGCTCCGGCGAAAAAAGGACCAAAAGTGTAAAATTGGAGTAAGTTACAGGATTAATTTTGCGAACTCAAAGATAGCAGGACTAAAAATGGAAAGTGGCATACTACGGGACTAAAATTGTAATTTTCCTGGCTTAATACTGAGACTGAGAAATTTACAAGTTGGTGGAAGTTTCTCAACAAGACTTTATATCTAAGTTGTAAAAAATTCTAAACATTTTTCTTTCTCATAAGAAATTTTCATATCAAGTGTCTTGGAATGTAGACCAACAAACCATTTAACATGATGATTGATTTGCTAAATGAAGCTTTTCTAGAAGTGGTCCAATTACCAAAATCTTGGTATGATGCAAAGAAGCCATTGAAGGAACTTGGAATGAATCATGAAAAGATTGATGCTTGTCAGAATGATTATATGTTATATTGGAGCCTCGACTTGTGGAGGAATGAACGTAAAACATGTCATCAACCAAGGTGGATTGATAAAAGGGAAGGTAAAAATGTTCCATTCAAGTCTTTGTGGCATTTTCTTTTAAAGCTAGGATTGCAATGTTTATTCATGTCTTCAAAAATAGCTTCTTTCATGACATGGCACATTGAAAATTGTCTGAAGGATAGTAATATGAGACATCCAGCTAATTCTTTTGCATGGCATATATTTGACTATAAAAATGATGAATTTCCAAAAGATAATTACAATGTGAGATTGGAGTTAGCTTCAGATGGATTTAATTTATTTAGAACTATGAATGTAAATTGTAGTATAGGCCTGTAGTTTTAATACCATACAACCTAACTTCATCGATGTTTGTGAAAAAAAAACCTTATTTCATGTTATCATTGCTTATTTCTGGTCCAACTCAACTTCGGAATGATATTGATGTGTACTTGTAGTATCTAATAGCAAAGTTGAAAGAATTATGGGATGTTGGCATAATCACATATGATGCAGCAACGAAGCAAAATTTTCTAATGCAAGCTGCACTAATGTGGACCATCAGTGAGTTTCATACATATACATACTCATTTAGTTACAGTATCAAGGGTTATTATGCTTGTCATATGGTTGCACTTTTCTCCAAAAGAGTGCTACATAAGCCATCATCATTTTTTGCTTATAATCAGCCTCATCCAAAGGATTCAAGGTCCTTTGCTGGTACAAGAAGTAAGACATGCTCCTTCTCTATTTACTAGTTCCATGATAGTTGATGAGTTGAGATGTGATGGAATTCGATTTGAAAAATTGTTAACTGATAATTCAGAAATGCCTATGGTTGGGGAAAAAAAAAGCATATTTTTTGAGCTACTATATTAGAAAGATAATTTGGTTCATCATAATCTTGATGCTATGCATATTGAAAAAACATATGTGATAGTCTTCTTGGAACTTTGTTGGGTTCACCAAGAAAGTCAAACGATCAATTATGTGCATGTATAGATCTACAAGGCACGGGCATTTGGCCAAGTCCTTATCCAAAAGGATAGTCTAATAGAACTTGATTGCCCAATTGCAGTGAATAAAAAGGGAAAAAGAAATATTCTTCAAAGTCCTAGAGAAAAGAAAGTTTCCAGATGGATATTCATCCATTATATTAAAATATGTTAAGCAAAAGACACTCAAGATTTTTGGACTGAAAATCATGATAACCATATCTTAATACAACAACTGCTTCCATTAGCTTTGAGGAAAGTTTTGTCAAAATCAATGCCTTTTCATCTGATTCGATTATCTAGGTACTTTAGAGATTTGTATACTAAATTTTTCAACCTAGTCATTTGACCAAAGCGAGAGGGAAATTCTGGATATATTATGTCATTTAGCTGCCGAAACTAGGATTGAAGGTCCAATTTATTATCGTTGGATGTATCCAATTGAAAGGTACATAGGTATTTGTCTAAATTACTTTTCTCTTTCAATAACTTCATATTAAGTAACAAACTTCTAAATTCCATAGGTATTTTTCTACTCTAAACTCATATATTCGAGATAGAAGTCTCCTAGAAGGTTTAACTACCGAAGGATATATAGTGGATGAACGCCTTACATTTTGTTCCATATACTTATTTGATACAATTAAGAAAAGATTCAATAGAGTAGGAAGAAATGATTTTGTTAACGGAAGTTCCAAAGAAGGCTTTGATGTCTTTTCAATGATGGGAAGGCCAGTTGGAAAGATAAATGCTACAAGATTCGATGATAAGACACTATCACAACACATAGATATGTATTGTTTAATTTAAAGACATTAAGCAATAAGCCAATTAAGTTATCTTAATAACTATCACATTTAATTTCATGAAGCAGATTGTCTTATATACAGTTGATAAGCAATGAACACAAAAACATAATTGTGCGTGAAAATCCTTTTGCATCAGAGCATCAACTCCAACTTATCCATTGTGAAACATTTGCATCTTGGTTTAGAGACTATGTAAGTTGTTAGTGGATTACTTTTCAAGGTTTTGAAATTTAAGCTAAAAGATTTATTTTTATTCCTATTTTCTGTATATCTTTTTATAGGTTAAAGCCATGCCATTGGATGATAATAATGGCAAAGCTAGAGATCCAAAGCTATTAGCTAAAGGGCCAAACATGATTGGAAAATGACTTAGTGGGTTTATAGTCATCAGATTTTGATTTCATACAAGAGATCGTGAAAAAAAAAAAAAACCAAAATAGTGGCCATGTGGTAACAATGTGGACTTCAAGATTTACAAATAGGATAAGCAATCATCCTACAGTGAGCAAGGTTAACTACTATGAAATTGTATAGAAAATGATTGAGTTAGATTATTTGGATAGAAGAAAAGTTGCGTTGTTTGATTGTCATTGGGATTCAAAAGGTAAAAGATTGAAGCAAGATGGAGACGGGTTTATGTTAACAAACTTCGCTAATGTCAAACGTCACATGAGCCTTTCATCCTTACATCTCAAGCAAAACAAATTTTCTATGTTGAAGACCCAGTGGAGAATGATTGGAAACTTGTGTTGAAAACGGTACCTAGAGATCACTATGATATGGACGAAGAGTATAACCTTATGATGAAACAATGGGTAAAACACAAGAATCTAATGACAATGAACATGTTGTTTTGGAGAGGTAGGACATTGTTGGAACTAAAGTTGACATGCTATTATCAAAAACCCATGACTTGATTCGACAAAAGAAGAAGTTGGATACATTACAACACATAAAAGCCCCTTCTGGAACATGATTTGTATTTGTCAATTTTGAGTACTCTTGTATTTGATACTAAATTGACTTTCTTTTCTTTAGTTTTTATGATTTGTTTTAGCTATATGATTTTGTTAACAAAAATCCCAGAGTAAAAATGATTAAACATAGAACAAGAAGATACACACAAACATGGGGCTCGCTAAAATTTCCTTCCACCATATGAAAAGAGGCTTTCATGAATAATATCGTGCAAAATTCTTTATATGAACCCTAAGCTATAATGTGTCGTGGAAAGTTAATCATTTCTTCCAAAAAAACATAAGCTTTTATATAGTTGGCTCTCAATGAATTACAAAGGCCATTTGAAGTAGTTCCTTAATGATTCCTGTCCCTTTAAACCCTTAACGGGAGAGTAAATGGATCTCTATTCAGGTGCACTTCCGGTAAATGGATTGCAACCAATGAATCAAAATTGGGCAGCATATATAATATAGAATACTAAAAATATGAAATCCTAAAATATTAAGTCCGATAGCGATAAAGCAGTAGCACTGGCAAACACAAAATCGAGCCCATATTCATTTACACAGAAATAAACGAATTTCCTAATTTCTGTTAAGTGCACCATACTTGTGTTTTGTTGGATAGAGAGACATGGAGAATATTTGAGAAGACTTAGCAACTACGACATTAAGCTCCTCATAACCATTGAAATTGCCAATGCAAGAATGAGTAACATTTGTTGTGAGCCGTTACCACATAATTCCATATAGTCATCTTTTATCTGCTGTATGAATGCAACTTTTCTCTTTTAGTCGAATTGAAAAATCTTAGTCTCCAATTTATTTTATATTTCAATTACATTTATAGTGAAAAAGTTGAATAGTAATTGCTCGAAGTAGAGATATCATAGCCTACCATATGACTCCGCATAGTTGGCATAAATATGTTCATCAGCTCTAATTACAAGAATTGAAACCAAGGGACAAAGATTATTCTGAACAATTTTGTCCCTAATAAATTGCCTTTTATCTATAGTGAAAGTCATGGACAAAGAATTTCCCTATAAAAAATAACTAGCATGTACCAGTGCATATCCAAAAAATTAACAAATGATAATGTATTTTGTATTTTATCTTATGTGATCCATAAATAGAAAATACTTTAAAATAAAAAAAATATTATTTTAACTTTAAAGAGAAATTTTACGTAAAAGATAATTATATAATTAAATATGTAAAGGAGCATTAAAAACGAAGGGATAGAGATTAATCGTAGTGATGAGTTGTAAAATGTTCAATTTTTACGTGTTATTTTCCCATAAGTTTGTTGGTTTAATTATTCAATTCCTCAATTCTAACTTGTATTTTATATTTTAGGAATTGATCAAAGACTTGGATGAGAAAGGAGTCTAAAATCAAGCATTTGGCATGGTCTAAGCTAAAGTAGCACTTAATGAGAAAGACAAGAGGCCCAAAAAAAGAAAGTATGGTGCAGAAGAATTCAACAGATAAGATGTGGGCACGCTCTAAACTATGCAGTCTGAGTGCTTGGCAGGACTTAATTCACGAATTTGGCTTGGCCCACCATCTAGAAGTTCTCCCTAGGGTTTTCTGTTATTTCCTTGTTTTAGAAGTATATTTTTGTTATATTTCCTTGATTTTTAGGATTTCTTATTGATAGAGCTATTTTATGAGTAAGTTTCCTTTTTTATTTCTCCTGTTGAGGGAAATTATTGCCTTCATATAGGGGGCTTTTGAGTCCTTTGAACTACCTAGGTTTTAGAATTTTCAGCAATATTTTAGCTTTTGTTCTCTCTAAAAACATGAGTTGCTAAACTTTTTTTTTTGTCTAGACAAGGTTAATTGAAGTTTTGGTTTTGAAGAATTTGTGAGATCTAATTCATACTTCATTATTCCTTTATTTTCAGGTATTCATGTATTTTCTGTTTTTATTACAAACATTCAGGTATATTGAATATTGAGCTCGTATTTAATAACTTAGAATATTTTCCTTGCTAATAAGACTTTTAAATCTGTAATTATTTAATTGTTCTAATACTTAGTAGCAAATAGCATGGTTCAATAGTTGAAAGGTGCTCGACTTATGCTATGAAAATGCATGATCTAATTTAAATAAACTCCACTTGTGTGTGTTTGTTGATTAGAATTGGTGGCTTCTCTAGTTCTTAATGTTGTCGATAAATTAAATCATACGAGCTTCTCTAGGGTTGTTTATTGGCAAGAGAAATAATCAATGAGCTTTTCTTGGTTATCAATAAACTAAGGAGAGATAGGTTATTAGGGCGTTCCCGAGTAACTATAACCAATTTATTCAAGGAATAAAGAAATTCACCTTTGCATCAATGATCGAATTGAAGAACCAAAATCGAGATTATACCTTGGCTAGACTCTCATTCTAATTGATTTAAATCCATTCTCTTTTCGTGTGTTAATTTTATTTGATTCGTTTAATCTCTTTTGTTTGATAAACCCCCTTCCCCCTCATTTTTGATTTGTTTAACAATTTTTGAAATGAATAAAATTGACCAATCCCTGTGGATACGACCCTACTCATCACTATTTATAAAATTATATTTTTTTGGAGTAGGAACTTTATTTTTGGTTGGATTTGACACCTACCAAATTTTGGCACCATTACCGGGGATTTGTACCTTTAAACTTTATTCCTTTTGATGTCTCAATCTTCTTGTATAGGTGAACTTCAATATAATTTTGAAATCGAGAAAATCACTATGAGATTAAGGAAGGAAACCAAGTTGCAAAACAAGCAGGAACTATCTTCATCCTTTGACTTGGAAACCGATTTTGACCTAACTGAGTCCAGTGATTCTGAGAAAGAAGAAGTAATGGCCAACGAAAGGACTTTAAGAGAATTAGCTGCACTAGGCTTAACTCAGTAGCCACTTTGTATCGAGTATCCACAGTTACATGTGTCGTTTGAGTTGAAGTCTGGATTAATTCACTTGTTGCCTACTTTTCGAGAATTAGAGAATGAAGACCCTTACAAGCACTTGAAGGAGCTTTATGTCATGTGCTTGAGTATGAGACTGAAGGAGGTAATGGACGAACAAATCAAATTGCGAGCTTTCCCGTTTTCACTTGCCGATAAGGGGAAGGATTGGCTGTTCTATCTTTCCCTTGGTTCTGTTACTACATGGACCGATATGGTAAGGTTATTTCTTGAAAAATTCTTTCCCGCTTCTCGAGCCACTAACATTAGGAAAGAAATTTGTAGGGTTAAACAAAGGGATAATGAAACTCTCCATGAGTGTTGGGAAAGATTTAAGCAATTGTGTGTAAGTTGTCCCCGGCATGGAATCTCTGATCAGCTTTTGATCTAGTACTTTTACGAGGGACTTCTACCAATGGAGAGGAGAATATTGGATGCAGCCAGTGGAGGTGCCATAGTGAACAAAACTCCTAGTAAAGCTAGGAATCTAATTTCTATAATGGCTGCAAACTCTCAACAATTTGGGTTTGGACATGACTCTTCAAGAAGAGTCAATGAGGTAAACACTTCATTCCTTGAATATTATATTTCCAATCTAATCTCTTTTGTCTAATAGCTGGTTGCAGGAAAAACGCATCAAGTTAAGGTATGTGGGATCTGTGCAAATACTAATCATCTAACGGATATGTGTCCTACGCTCCAAGAAAATTCCTGTGAAGAAACTAATGCGGTAGGAGGATTTTCGGGACCACCATAGAGGAAATATGATCCCTACTCGAATACCTACAATCCTGGGTGGAGAGATCATCCAACCTTGAGTTATTGGATGAGGCAACCAAACTATCAAAAATTTTAGCACAAATAGCCTCATCCCCAACAACCTGTTTCAAGTTTAGGTATGTCTCTTGAAGATATTGTTAAATCACTCACAACTAACACACAACAATTTCAATAGGAGATGAGGAAGAGTATCCTAGACTTGGAGAAACAAGTTGTTCAACTAGCCACTTTGTTGAGTAGGTTGGAGTCCCAAGGGAAATTGCCCTCGCAAACTGTTATCAACCCCAAGCAAAATGCTAGTGCAATCACCTTGAGAAGTGGCAAGGAATTGAAAGAACCTATTGATGCAGCATAGAAAAGTTCTCTAGAAGAAGAAGTCGAAAAAGAGGTAGTGGCCTCCCCAAATCAATTTCAGAAACCCAACAGTGAAGTGCCAAATCCCAAAGTTGTACCCTTCTTTTCTCAAGAGATTCACTAAATCTAGGAAACAAGAAGAAGAAAAAGAGATTATTGAGACTTTTTGCAAGGTCGAAGTAAACATTCGTGTGCTTAATGCAATTAAACAAATTCTTCGCTATGCCAAATTTCTCAAAGAGTTATGTACCAACAAAAGAAAACTAAAGGATAATGAGAGAATAAGTGTGGGGGAGAATGTTTCTGCTATGCTTCAAAGAAAATTACCTCCTACGTGCAAGGATCCAGGTATCTTCTCTATCCCTTGCAAAATAGGTAATGTCAGAATTGAAAAAGCAATGTGCAATTTGGGAGCATCTATAAATGTTATGCCTCTTTTTATTTATTCGTCTTTGAATGTTGGACCATTAAAAGAAACAGGACTGATTATCCAACTGGCTGATAGATCTGTTGTGTATCCTAAGGGGGTCCTAGAGGATGTTTTAGTACAAGTGACTGAATTGATTTTTTCTACTAATTTTTATGTACTAAATATGAGTGAGGACAACTCCCCTAATTCCACACAAATCTTATTAGAAAGACCCTTTCTTCAAACATCTAGGACGAAAATAGATATGCACGATGGTACTCTCACTATGGAATTTGATGGTGAAGTTCAATATCTATGATGCCAAGAAATATCCTAGTGATTAATCTTGTGTGTTTGCTATGGACGTAATTGATTCTCTAACCCCAAAGCTTTTGAATTGAATGATGATGATGAACTAATGGTTGCGCTTTGTGAAAGCCTTTCTATCAAAGGTCCACAAGAGCAAGAGGAGAATGTTCCAATCAATGATGAGCTTATGGATGTGATTTGCGAGTTGGAATCATTGGACCTGTCCAGTATAACATCTCATTTCTTGAGTTGCCCTCCTCTCACAAGAAACTTCTTCCCTCTATTTTGCAGCCACCGCAACTGGAATTGAAGCCTCTCCCCAATCACTTGAAATATGTATTTTTGGGCGAAGGAGAGACCCTTTGTGTGATAATTTCCAGCAAGCTTAACGCTTTGGAGGAAGAAAAGTTGATTCAAGTGCTTAAAGACTACAAGGGGGCGATAGGATAGACAATTGCAGATATCAAAGGATTAAGTCCTTCCACTTGCATGCATCGAATTTTGTTGGAGAAAAATTGCAAACCTTGTAGGGAGGCCCAACGTCGATTGAACCCGCAGATGATGGAAGTGGTAAAGAAACAAATCCTAAAACTTCTCGATGCTGAGTCATCTACCCGATTTCTAATAGCAAGTGGGTAAGTCCTGTCCAAGTTATGGCGAAGAAAATAGGTATAACTATGATTGAAATCCTCCTGGTGAGTTGGTGCCCACTCGTGTTCAAAACGGGTAACGGGTATATTTAGACTATAGAAAATTAAATGCATCAACTATGACAGATCACTTCCCTCTCCCTTTCATCGATCAAATGCTTGAAAGATTGGCTGAGCGTAGTCATTACTATTGTTTCGATGGTTACTCTGGGTTTCATCAAATCCCTGTTGCCCCTAAAGATCAAGAAAAGACAACTTTCACATGTCCATTTGGCACCTTTGCCTATCGACGACTGCCATTTGGACTTTGTAATGCTCCAGCCACTTTCTAAAGGTGTATGGTTATTATATTGTCTGATTATGTAGATAGCATCATAGAAGTGTTCATGGATGATTTCACAGTTTATGGTGATTCTTTCGACAATTGCTTGACTAACGTCACAAAAGTGCTCTAAAGATGCATTGTGACAAACCTTATTTTAAACTATGAAAAATGTCACTTTATGGTCGATCAAAGCATCATTCTTGGGCATATTACTCGATGACGGAAAAAGAGCTTTTAGCTATTATTTTTTCTTTAGAAAAATTCTGTTCATATTTCTTTGGCACTAAAGTGATTGTTTATTCTGATCATGCAACTCTCAAATACTTGCTTTCAAAGAAAGAGGCGAGACCAAGGCTCATCCAATGGATACTTCTTCTACAAGAGTTTGACTTGGAGATACGAGAAAAGAAGGGCATAACGAATCTAGTTGTTGATTATCTCAGTCAATTGATTTCAAGTAAGGGTCCATCCCCTTTGCAAGATAGCTTTCCAGATGAGCATCTCTTTTCTATTCAAAAGATAACTCCCTGGAACGCTGATATTGTTAATTATTTGGTTACCAAAACGCTACCGAAGGATTTATCTAGGGCTCAGAGAGATAAAATTAAAAGTGATGTGAAGCATTATGCTTGGGATGACCCCTATCTGTGGAAGCATTGCTCTGATCAGATTATTAGGCGATGTGTGTCTGATTCTGACTTGAAATTTTGTCATTTTTATGCATGTGGGGGACACTTCGGTCCTAAGCACACTACTCGCAAGGTATTGGAGTGTGGATTGTTTTGGCATAATCTGTTTCGTGACACATACACGTTTTGTAAGTCTTGTGAAAATTGCCAGAAGACTGGACTTTGGGACATAGAGATCAAATGCCCCTTATACCCATTCTATTTTGTGAAATTTTTTATGTGTCAGGCATAGATTTTATAGGCCTATTCCTCCCTTCGCAATATTTACATTCTTCTGGCTGTACATTATGTTTTTCAATGGGTTAAAGCTAAGGCTACTCGAACTAACAATGCTAAGGTTGTTGCCGATTTGGTCAAATCTCATATTTTTGCAAGGTTTGAGACGCCTAGAGCCATTATTAGCGATCGGGGAACTCATTTTTGCAATAGACTGGTGGAAGTCTTGCTCAAGAAATATGATGTTACCCACTGCATATCTACTGCGTATCATCCACAAACAAATGGGCAAGCTGAGGTATCCAACAGAGAAATCAAGTCTATTCTTGAGAAAACGGTGAATCCAAATAGGAAGGATTGGAGTACACATTTTGATTATGCACTATGGGCATATCGAACTGCTTACAAAACTCCTATAGGCATGTATCCCTACCGATTGGTGTTTGGGAAGCCTTGCCATCTTTCTATGAAATTGGAGCATAGAGCATATTGGGCTACCAAACAGTGTAATATGAAGATGGACGAAGTGGGCAAGCACAGAAAATTGCAGCTGCAAGAGTTGGAAGAAATTCGCCAAGAGGCTTATGAGAACTCGAAGATTTACAGAGACAAGACGAAGGCCTTCCATGATCAAACCATCTTAAGGAAAAATTTTGAAATTGGGCAGAAAGTTTTACTGTATCACTCTCGTTTGAAATTATTTTCAAGAAAATTGTGTTCTAGGTGGATAGGCCCCTTTGTAGTTACTAGTATATTCCTTTATGGTGCCATTAGAATACAAAGCTTGGACACCAGCAAGATTTTCAAAGTCAATGGGCATCGCTAAAACCATTTTTCGAAGGCCCCCAAGCATGCCATATTGACGTATTCTGATTGGAGTATCCAAATTATCGCGATTGAAAGAGCATCATGTCTAGTCAAAGACGTTAAAGAAAGCCGCTTCTTGGGAGGCAACCCAAATTTCGTTTT
Source organism: Handroanthus guayacan (assembly GCA_014898755.1). Lineage (NCBI taxonomy): Eukaryota > Viridiplantae > Streptophyta > Magnoliopsida > Lamiales > Bignoniaceae > Handroanthus > Handroanthus guayacan. Next base: position 116,330 of record JACFYI010003352.1, on the reverse strand, counting down.
GTTTTTTCATTTCATTTTCGTTCATTTTGTTCTCTTGCATCTTGTATTTTCCATTATGTCGTTCTTTTTGTTGCCTTTGGATGCAGGGAACAGGTTTTGCTTGATTCATGAGAGTGGTTTATGACTTGGCGATGTCAAATTTCAGTACAGGAGCAGTCTCCTGACAAGGCACGCCCACGCCCTAAAGCCCGAATCTTCTGCCCTATTAATTCTCTTAGGCAGAAGAACTCTCCTGATAAAGCGCGCCCACGTACTAAACCTTGAGATCTTTTGCC
>JACFYI010003352.1:89295-109919 GCA_014898755.1 Handroanthus guayacan | reverse complement strand
TTAGGGAATAACTGAGAGATTTCTTCTTCTCCTTTTTCTTCTGCTTTTTTTTTTCTTTCAAAATTATATTTGTTAGAATTTAGCACTCCTTTTCGTTTTCAATTTTAATGAAAGAATTCTTTTTTTTTAAAAAAAAAAACAAAATAAACTCATTTTTATTTACATTTTCTTCAACAATTATATATGACGTGGCAAAGTGAATTTTAATGATGTGGCAAGAGATACCACATGTCAAACAATTCACAAATTTTGGGCCTTGGCGATGCTGACTTTGTAAATTTTTGGTCCAATTTCAAAACATATAGCCCAATGAACCAAAATGGCAAAGAAATGGACTAAATGTGCGAAATTCTTGAATTGAAAGGACCTAAAGTGCTAACCCCGAAAAAAAATATACCAAAATCAAAATAGATAATAGTTAAAAGCAATTTCCCCGCGATCATAGTATATACCTTTTCGATAGAGTTTACATCAAGTAATCCAAATGTTATCCTTTTTGTGTTCTAGGGTTGATTGATGTCCACTTATCAGCATATTTTTCTTTGTCCAAACACCAACTATTTTCTTTGGTGTATTGGCTATTAACGTGTCGGTGTTGGGCTTTTCGTTAGGAATTGAGGTTACAACAATCTCAAAATGGTTCAAAAGGTCAAGGTTAAGTCTATTATGGGAAGTTTTTAATAAGGTAAGAGCATCTTTTGGTTAGTGCTGATAGCCTTTTTTTTTTTTGGTGAGAGCGGTTCGAGGCTAATTGTTTATGGGTTGGCATGAATTTAACGGGAGGTTTATGGGTTGACAGTAAGGGTGTTTGCATGGTTTGGGGCATAATGTCACAAGTACACCTGCTACACGGTCTTGTGCTGATTATAAAAAGATGGCTTGAGAATTCAAACATATGAGTTCCTTTTTTCCTGAGGTTTTGGCATCGGTAGGGTTTGAGACTTGGTGTATTGGGCATTCCAATCACTTGATTTAGATTCATTTTTCCTAAGCACGAAGGTACAGCGTTTTGTTGGGCAAAAATCTACACGCAAGTGCACATATCGCAACAAGTAACAAAGAGTAAATGGAGTATCGTTCCCACGAGAAATTGGTATCAATTCAACTGAAAAATTGTAAAAATAGAATTCAACTAAAACTAAACCAATTTGTAATCAAGAGAAGAGTTTTGATTAATAAGTTTTGAGAATGCAATTTTTAGGAAAAGTTTTGAAGAAAATTTAATAATTAAACGACTCTAGAATTATGTAACCCCATTTTAATATGGATCAATTCTGTTAATATTTTTCAAGAATTTCTCGATTAATTATAATTACTAGCCCTAAGTTGAAAACAACTCAAGGCCTTTCCGGGTGACTTGTCGTCAAAACTCCTAAGTAGCTAATTCACTATATTCCTATGTGAATTGCGCTAATTAGCAGTTAATTCAAGACCACTTAATAAGCTATCTAAGGCATACAAGTATATTTTTATCTTATACACGAATCAATTTATTTAATTATGCAAATAAATCGAACTTAAGTTCTTTTATCGATAACCTACTCTAAATATCCCTTCCGAGACTCTTTAGAGTTTAGAAAATGTAATTTGACTGCTGGCCGGACAATCAAATTAAGACGAACACCATGATAAAAGAAGTAATCAAGAATTAATGCGATAAACAAAAGAAAAATATCAACTCTTGAATTAATTCATGAAAATCGGTTCGTACATAATCCTAGAAAAAGAAAATTAGTTCATATTCATGTTAATGAATATGAACATTAAACAAGAAAATAAAGTAAAGAATGAAATACTAAAATATGAAAGATGTGATGATGATCTCGAAAGCCTCTTTTAGAGCAAGTCTTCAGAATTCTCTTAGATGATCAAAACGAAAGACAACAAATTCTAAATATAGTACAAGAATCCTAACTAGAGTAAGAGTCGACTTCTAATCAGTTTTGTGCTCTTTAGAATTCTTCTATTTTCTACAATTGAGTCCAAGATCGGTTAAAGTGCTTGATTTCATCATGGAAAAGAGTTTGACGGCATCGAGAAGTCTTCCGAATATCGAATTGTGTTATTTTTCGCGTCTGCCGAGCGCTTAAGCACCAAAATAGGCACCCCAGCTCCCATCATTCAATTAACTTTGGCAGAAGATTGAGCGCCTAAGCGCCAAAATGGGCGACCTAGCGCCTAGCGTTTGATTTTCCACAGTAAGACAAGTGCTTAAGTGCTGACGCCTTTAGATTTTGGGTTTTGGGCTCTTAGGTGCCCACTTGGGCGCTTGGGCGCCCGATTTAGTGTACTTGTTCTCGTGTCTTGTCATCTTCAATGCTTCACTTCTTCGTTTTAATGACTTTTTCTCGATTTTAATCATCTTATTGGGCTTCTGCATGAATATATCTCTATCTGAAATACTTAACACCCATATCAGATGATTTCAAGATAAAAATATAATAATTTCATATAAAAATATGCCTAAATATATAATGAAATTATGGAATTATCAAATACCCCTAAACTTGACGGTTGCTCGTTCTCAAGCAACTTTTCGAAAAACAAATACATAAGGATTAATGAGATAATAACCTCACCCTAGAATGAAATATACACAAATGCTCTCGACTTATGTTCAATTCTACATCAAATATCACATTTGTCATGTCATGGCTCTTCAAAGCATAATTCGAATCCTCAAAGCTTTATGATGATTAATCCCTGTGTAAGTGTGTGAATGATTGGTCTGCCAAACTAGAGTTTATTTCAAACAAGATGATTTATAACAAAGACATTCATCCTAATAATTTTATTAGCTCATTTTTCATTCCAATTTTAATAGAATTAGATTATATTTAGTCAAAAATCAATCGGACTTTGATGGGATGAAACATAGGCTTTGGGCTGGGATAGGTATATTTGGATAGAGTAGCTCAACCCATAGCACTAACTCTTTTTCTTCTAGTATCCCTAAACTTAGTTTGAGGCTACTTTTTCAATTGAAGCAATCCCTTTCTTTTGAAACACCTTATAATAAGCCTAAAATGTTATTTGACCGTTTGAGGCGAGGACAAATATTGGTGATGAATGTATCGGGTTACTCAGTCAGATCTCTTTCTTTATATGGCTTTTTACCCCTTTAGAGTATGGTATATATTTTGATTTTTATCTTTTTGGAGAGTTTTTCGATTTTTTCATAACATGATTTGGGTTATTTTATTTTTGTCCCTTTTTCCTTCATCATAATGATATTCAAGTTAGTGCACGTGAGTAGGTCAAAATAAGGTATTTTCGAAAATAAGCTAGGCCTTGGGGCTAAAAAAATGAAAGGAAAATATTTTAAGGCTCAAAAAGGGATTCTACGGACGATCAATCATGTTTTGGTTGGCTTGAAATGCTCAATCGATTCAAAAGATGGCCCAAATTATTTTCTTGGCTAAGTATTTTCCAAATTCTATCTCAAAAGAAATTCAGACAAGTTTAAAAAAATATTAGAACAAAAATTCACAGCCATGAACAATCGTATTCAAAATTAACATGAGTGTTGATTATAATCAAATGTGCGCAAAATATAGGGATTACAAATCACTCGACTCCTAAATTCAAATCATGTCCCAAAAAATCATATGATGATAAATTTTAAAAATTTGACATAATCTTGAACATGAAGGTGTTCCCTCGAACATCTGTGTGATGAGAATTAACTAAATTAAGCAGCAAGCATGCATGATGGCAAGTAAGGCAAATGTGACATGCAAGAATGAAGTTAATGCCTTTGAAAGGCAAAGCACCCCTAAACTTAAAGAGGTAGATTGTCCTTAAAGTACATAAATAAGATATAAGCACGAATTAATGCATAGCAAATTAACTACTTGCGAAGACTCATAATAGATCTCATTCAAAAGATACGAAGGTATATCAGAATCATAAATACATCGAGATGTAAATAATTCAAAATACAAGGAGAAGGAAGAAAAAAATTAACCCAATTTATTTATCTCCCAGGTCAGCTGGGGGAGGTTCTGCAGGTTCGTCGGGCTAATAGTGTGGATGACTACTTATTGGGATATTCATCTGATCAGCCCATAATGCCTACTACTGCTACTGATGTGAAAATTATTGCTCCTGCCGAAGTTGCAATTGTTGCACTTCGTCCACCAATCTATCTACCCATTCTTCAAGTCCTACTGCTTGAGGTTGTCTTTGGCAAGGCTGGGCTTGAAGCATCTCATCCTCCAATTGTCTCTCCAAATCTGCCCTAGCACATAATGCAGTAATCAACGAGGGACGATATAAACCAACACTCAATCCTCCCATAGCACTCTTTAAAATGGATCTATGCAAGAATTTGCCAATATCAAAGTCAATCAAAATGGCATAAATCATCATGGCACAATCCTTCGTAATGTTAGAAATGTGAGTGGTGGGCAGGAGACGAGCAGAAACGAATCGCAACTAGTGGTCAGCTTCATTGGTCAACTTAGTGTAGGAAAAATAGATCGGTTTGTTTAATCGACTTAGTGTCCACTGGAGATCATCCCTGCAAATCACTTTGCAGATGGTGTCTAAAGGGGGATGATCTTCCATAAAATCCTATAATTCCCTAGGGGTGTTGATGGAAGGAGTGCCAAACAAGGAGTTAATGGTTCTTGCAGAAAAATTAACATTTCTACCCCTAACCATTACCGCATGATGCTGTTGATTAGTGAACTTCATATTAGCATAAAATTTCCTCACTAATGTCTTAATGACAATCCTCGGATCAGTGATAAACTCTTCCCAATTACATCTCTCTGCTACCTCGTCAATGCCTTTTATACCCCTTTCCCTGGTTACAACCCTATCTAGCAACCTCCCATTATAATAATCTTCAGCTCTTTGACTGATAAATCTTCGTCGATCAAAGCCTTGACTGGTGCTGGCTGTATCAGTTTGTCTTTGCTTAGACGAATGCCTACCCAATATTGCTGCAAAAATAATTCTCCAACACAATAATCCACTCAGCAAGCAAATATTAGGTCACAGCCCAAACAAAATTCAAGATAACACAGAAAATGGGACACAATCTAAAACTCAACAACTTGGGACATAACCCTCTATCATGCAGATCCTATTGGGTACGGCCCTTTCTAAGGCAAGTCAGATCTAAAAATAAACAATAAAATAAATGGCCTAAGCATACTTAGTAAAATTAGAACAATAGGATTAATCCACATAAGCATATAGGGGACCAGAAATTCGAGGCAGGAAATGGCACGAGAAAATAAACTAAACTAACAGAAAACGACTACTATGAAGCTCAAAGACAGCATGCAACAACGTACCAAACACAAATCTAATTAAAATTCAACTTAATTCCATGAATGATTCAAGATCCAAGCACATAACAAAAATTTAAGAAAGTAAGGGAAAATTAGAAACCAAACACCGAAAATAGCCAACAAGTGCGGTGAAAGTGGTAGTGGCCGCACCAGAGTTGTAGAGGTGGTGGTGGACGCAGCGGTGATAGGTGGTTGTAGGAGATTTGAGGTGTTTTGAAGTGTGGGTGTGTAAAAGAGTGAAGTTTGAGGTGGAAATTTTATACATCTATGGAAGATTTATGGGAAATTAAGGTTTCAAGGTGGTGGATATGGTGGAATGGGGGTGGTTGCCGATCAGAGAGGGAGATTGGAGGTGGAGAGTGAGTGAAAAAAGTGAAGGGAGAGTATAAGGGCTACCTTGTGCAGTCTCTTTTAATTTCTATGTAGCGAACCCGGCACTTAAGCGCCTAACTAGGCGCTCGAGCGCCCAATTACGGGTCATCTACTGTTGTTCTGCCCAAACCAAGCACTTGGCCTCCCAATTGGGCGCTTAAGTGTCCATAAAGTTGTTGCTCACGGTCTTGGGCACTCCAGTGCCCAAGTCAGAACCCTTTCGTGTGTTTTTACGTGATTGGGTGCCCAAGAGCTTATGCGCCTGAAATAACATCTCACAGATCAATTTTTTGGACTATTTTTCCAATTTAAATCAAAATTTGACTCTGATAAGTAAGAATTCATGCAAAATAAAAAGGACAAGCAAAAAATTACAAAAAAAAAAAAAACAAAAAATAATAAAATCCTGGGTTGTTTCCAAGATAGTGCCTGATTTATAGTCATCGGTTTCACTGTTAGGATACTTCAATTGACTTCATTCAAGGTGATCGAGTTGTGTTGACGATCAACAACTCCTCCCTAATAATGTTTGATTCTTTATGTATTTACCTTGAATCGATTCTTGGAGCTGCCCTATGGACGAAAACTTTAGTAATGCGAAACGGTCCAGACTAGCGGGATTTCAGTTTGCCAGGAAATAATTTGAGACGAGAGTTGAATAGCAACGCTTATTGTCCTAGCTCAAAACAGCGCTCCACAATCTTTTTGTCATGCCATCTTTTTGTCTTTTCCTTGTAAATCTTGCAATTTTTATAAGCATAGAGTCAAAATTCGTCCAATTCATTGAGTTGGAGTAATCTTTTCTCCCTTGCAACCTGTATATCAAAATTTAGTTTCCTAATAGCCTAATATGTATTATGCTCAAGTTCGACCAGCAAATGACATGCTTTCCCAAAGATCAAACTACATGGAGACATCCCTAAAGGCATTTTAAAAGCAGTCCCATAAGTCCAAAGTGCTTCGTCTAAATGTTTAGACCAATCCTTACGAGTGAAACTTATAGTTTTCTCAAGAATTCTTTCAATCTCCTGATTAGACACTTTTACTTGTCCACTAACCTAAGGATGATAAGGAGTGAAAATTTTATGCATTACACCATATTTGGACAACAGAGCTTCAAAACTTCGATTACAAAAATGGGATCCCCCATCACTGATGATTGCTCTAGGGGTGCCAAATTAGGTAAAGATGTTTTTTTTAATAAAATTGACCACTACCTTAGAATCATTATTAGGAACTGCAGTAGCTTCGACCCATTTAGACACATAATCTACAGCTACTAAAATATACAGATTACCAAAAGAAGGGACAATGGTCCCATAAAATTGATGCCCCAAATATCAAATCATTCAACTTCTAAGATCGTGTTTAGGGGCATCTCGTGTCTCCTGGAGATGTTTCCTGTTCTTTGGCATCTGTCACAATCAACAACAAATGAGTGAACATCTTTAAACAAGTTAGGCCAATAAAAACCTGATTGCAAAATCTTTGCAGCAGTTCTATCTCCCTGAAAATGACCACCATAAGGGAATGCATGACGTTGCTCGAGTATGTCATTCATTTCAACCTCGGACACACAACATCTCAAGATATTATCATAATATTGCTTAAACAAAAAACGTTCATCCTAAAAATATCTTCGAGTATCAAACAAGAACTTTTTCTTTTTTTGTGCACTTAGGTCAAAAGGAATGATTCTACAAGTTAGATAGTTCACAATGTCAGCATACCATGGCACATCCTTGGCCACTATTGCAAGTAATTGTTCATCAGGAAAGTTATCATTTATCAAATTAGGTTCATCAGTTTTAGCGAGAGATTCAAGCCAAGATAGATGATCAACCATTTGGTTTTCAGTTCCTTTCCTATCTCGAATTTCAAGATCAAATTCCTGCAATAATAACACCCAATGAATGAGCCTTGGCTTTGCATCCTTTTTCTCAATCAAATACCTGATGGCAGAGTGATCAGTATACACAATAACTTTAGTACCCACTAAATAAAATCTGAATTTATCAAATGCAAAAACAACAGCAAGCAGTTCTTTTTCAGTGATCGTGTAATTCAATTGTGCATCATTAAGTGTTTTGCTATCATAAGAGATCGGAAGGAAAATTTTATCCTTTCGTTGTCCTAGAACAACACCGATAGTAAAATTACTTGCATCACACATCAGTTCAAAAGGGAATGCCCAATTAGGAACAATTATGATAGGTGTAGAAATCAATCTCCCTTTTAATTCATTAAAAGTATGAAGACATGCATCATCAAATTTAAAAGAGACATTTTTTTCTAGCAAATTACACAGGAGTTTCGATATTTTAGAATTTTTTTTTATGAAACGTCAATAAAACTCCGTATACCCTAGGAAACTACGAATATCTTTTACCAAAGTAAGAGGTGGTAGTTTTTCAATAGTTTCCAACTTTGTTTTATCAACTTCGATACCCCTGTTGGAAACCTCGTGGCCCAAAACTATTCCTTCTTGTATCATAAAGTGACATTTTTTTCAATTAAGAATAAGATTAGTATCTTCATATCTTTTTAATATAAGAGACAAATTGTTAAGGCATTCATCAAACAAATTTTCATAAACAGAAAAATCATTCATAAATATCTCAAGAAAATTTTCTACCATATCTATGAAGATAGCCATCATGCACATCTGAAATGTGGTTGGTGCATTACAAAGCCCGAACGGCATTATCCAAAAATCAAAGGTACCATATGGACAAGTGAACGTAGTTTTCTCTTGATCTTCAGGGGTAATTGCGATTTGGTTGTATTCTAAGTATCTATCTAGAAAATAGTAAAATTCATTCCCTGCTAATCTATCAAGCATCTGATCAATAAAGGGTAAGGGGAAATGATCTTTTCTAGTGGTCTTGTTCAACTTCCTATAATTCATGCAAACTCTGCACTCAGTCACTGTCCTTGTTGGAATCAACTCGTTGTGCATGTTAGGAACCACAATTATTCCTCCTTTCTTTGGTACACACTAACCGGGCTTACCCAAGAACTATAAGAAATTGGGTAGATGATTCCTACATCCAATCACTAGATGATTTCTTTCTTTACCACTTCCTTCATAATGGGATTCAGTCTTCTTTGACTTTTCACAAAGGGTTTCTGATTATCTTTCAAGAGTATTTTGTGCATGCAGAAAGAATGGCTTATTCCCTTGATATTAGTTATGGTCCATCCAATTGCACTTTTATGAACCCTAAGTACTCTTTACAGTTTTTCCACCTGCACATTAGAAAGTGAAAATGAAATAATTATAGGTAGGGTATCAGATTCACCTAAGTAAGCATAATGAAGATGATTAGGGAGAGGTTTCAATTCTAGAGTAGGGGGTTCTTCGATCGAAGGCTTCAAGACTTTAGATGGTGCAGTCTTTCTAGAGATTCAACTCTCCTTGGCTTGAAAAATTTTGAAGCATCTAATGTCTTTAATGCCTCAAGGTCCTCTTCATCCTCTTTATCAGCTAGGTTAAGTAATGTACGTTTAAGTAGGTCCAAGAGTCGTTCGGCAATTGCTTCCTTTCCTGCAAGGTTATCAAGTATATTGACAGAAAAGCATCACTTTCATTAGGAAACTTCATGGCCTTGAAAATATTGAAAGTGATTTGTTGGTCTTGAACTCTCATGGTAAGTTCGCCCTTTTGAACATCGCTTAACGTTCTACCTGTGACCATGAAAGGTCTCTCAAGAATAATTGGTATCTCACTATTCGCTTCCATATCAAGAACAACGAAATCAGTAGGGAATATGAATTTATCAACTTTATCAAGTATATCCTCAATTACCCTCTTTGGATAAGTGAATGACCTATCAGCTAATTGTAAAGTGATGCTTGTGGGTTTTGCTTCCCTTAACCAGAGTGTGCGATATATCGAATAGGACATTAAGTTGATACTAGATTCTAAATCACATAATGCCCTTCCTGAGAAATGTGTGCCTATGGTGCAAGGTGTCATGAAACTTCCAAAGTCTTTCAGTTTAAGTGGTAACTTATTTTGAATTATAACACTATATTTTTCAGTTAAAGCCACCATTTCATAATCACCTAGACGTCTTTTCTTAGAAAAAATATCTTTCATGAATTTGACGTAACTAGGCATTTACTCAAAAGCTTCAGCAAAGGGAATATTAATGTGAAGTTTCTTAAAAACTTCCAAAAATTTTTGAAATTAGTTTTTCAATTTTTGTTTTGGCAATCTTTGAGGGAAAGGTGGTTGAAAGATAGTGGGCTTACTTACCTCAAGAGGTGCTTCAACCTCTTTTTCGTTTTCTTCAGAGCTCACCTCTTTTTCTTTTGCGTTTGCTGGCTCCTTGATGACTTCCTGGAGTTTCCTACCATCACGCAAGGTTATTGCTTGGCACTGTGGCTTGCCTTCTTGTCTTGAATTTAGTTCAGTATTGCTCGGTAATGAACTCTGAGGTCGAGAGTTGATTGCATTAGCGAGTTTACCTATTTGGGTCTCCATCGTTTTGAAATTCGCAACAGTAGATGCCATGAATTGCATAAATATCTCCTCTAGGGAAGGTTTCTTTTCTTACATCGATTATTATACTTGCTGATGCACACCTTGTTGAAATCTAGAAGCCGTTCCTTGTCCTTGATTATTCCATAAGAAGTTCGGGTGTTGTCTCCTTCTAGAATTGTAAGTATTGGAATAAGGGTTATTTTGAGGTTTTCGTGCATTACTTACATACTGAATGGATTCAACATTGTGGGGGCACTGATCAAAATGATGGCCTGCCTCGCATTCTTCACATATGACAGGGGTGTGTTGCACTTGATTAACACCAAAATTTTTCATAGATTGCATCAAAAAATTAATTTTGGCATTAAGTGTTGTGACTTGATCGACTTCGATAACACCTGTGGCTTTTGAAGGTGTTGCCCATTTGACTTCTTCTCATAATGATTTGCCACCAAATTGTTCAGCAGATTATGGCATTCAGCAGTAGTTTCGGATAAGAAAGAGTCTCCATTGAGATGATCAAGTTTATCCTTGTCGCCATCAGTTAACCCATGATAGAAAGTATGGACATGGATGTGTCTCGGAATATCGTGATTAGGACAATTCCGCAACATCTTCTTAAATTGACTCCAAGCCTCGTAGACGATTTTTGTTACACCCTGCCGAAATGTCATAATCTCTGCTCGCAAAGTTGCTATCTTTTCTGGTGAGAAAAATTTGGAAATAAATATTTCTTAGAATTCTACCCATGTAGTGATAGAATCTTGAGGCAAAGATTCAAACCAATCCAGTGCATCTCCAAAAAAGAGAAAGGGAAAAGAGCCTAAATCGAAGAGCATCTTTTGAGACCCCTTCTTATCTCAAAGTGTCGCATATTTTAGAAAGTTGTCAATGTATCTGTTGAAATTTTCGTGTGATAGCCCATAGAATTGAGCAGTGTTTTGTATCATTCATATCATTAAAATTTCAACATTTACACCTGCCAGTAATTATGGGAACATGACAAATGACTTTTGTTCTCCGGCATGAAAAAGAGCCAAGTTTCTGACAGAAGTGTTCTCGTAATCATCAGCCATTACGATGTTCTGGTCTTCTTTGACTTTTACCTCCTGTTTTACGTATTCCGCCAATTTTTTTCTTCGTGCTCGAAAGGTACGGTCAATTTCAAGATCGTATGGTGCTAAATCTTGATTTTGGCTTCTTCGCTGTAACGCCTCTAGGAATCCTGAAAAAATAAAGAATGGAGTTTGGTCCTACTTTTTGTTATTTCGCAAAAATTTTAGCGAAAATATCTCTAGAATACCCCGGCAACTGCGCCAAAAACTTGTTGGGCAAAAATTCACATGCAAGTGCACGTATCGCAACAAGTAATAAAGAGTTAGTAGAGTATTGTTCCCACAAGAAATTAGAGTAAATTCAACTGAAAAATTACAAAATAGAATTCAACTAAAACTAAATCGATTTGTAATCAAGAGAAGAGTTTTGATTAATAAGTTTTGACAATGCAAATTTTAAGAAAAGTTTTAGAGAAAATTTAATAATTAAACGACTCTAAAATTATGTAACTCCCTTTTAACATGGATCAGTTCTGTTAATATTTTTCAAGAATTTTTCGATTAATTATGATTACTAGCCCTAAGTCGAAAGCAACTCCAAGGCCCTTTCGGGTGATTTGTCGTCAAAATTCCTAATTAGCTAATTCACTATATTCCTATGTGAATTGTGTTCATTAGCAGTTAATTCAGGACCACTTAATAAGCTACCTAAGGCATGCAAGTATAATCCTATCTTACACACGAATTAATTTATTTAATTATGCAAATAAATCGAACTTAAGTTCTTTTATCGATAACCTATTCTAAACATCCCTTCCGAGACTCTTTAAAGTTTAGAGAATTTGATTAGATTGCTGGCCGGACAATCAAATTAAGACAAACACCATGATAAAAGAAGTAATCAAGAATTAACGAGATAAATAAAAGAAAAATATCAACTTTTGAATTAATCCATGAAAATTGGTTCACACATAATCCTAGAAATAGAAAATTAGTTCATATTCATGTTAATGAATATGAACATTACACAAGAAAATAAAGTAAAGAACGCAATACTAAAATATGAAATATATGATGATGATCTCGAAAGTTTTCTTTAAAGCAAGTCTTTGAAATTCTCCAAGATTAACAAAACAAAAGATAACAAATCCTAAATATAGTACAAGAATTCTAACTAGAGCAGGAGTTGACTTCTGATCAGTTTTGAGCTCTTCAGAATTCTTCTATTTTCCACAACTGAGTCTAAGATCGGTTAAAGTGCTTGATTTCATCATGGAAAAGAGTTTGACGGCGTCGAGAATTTTCCGAACATCGAATTATGTCATTTTTCACGTCGGCCAGGTGCTAAAGAGCCAAAATGGGCACCCTAGCGCCCATTATTCGGTTAACTTTGGTAGAGAGTTGAGTGCCTAAGCGCCAAAGTGGACACCGCAACGCCTAGCGTTTGATTTTTCCACATTAAGACGAGCGCTTAAGCGCTAAACTGGGCGCTCCAACGCCCAGTTACGAAGGTTATGCCTTCAGATTTTGGATTTTGGGCTCTTAGGCGCCTACATGGGTGCTTGGGCTCCCAATTCAGTGTACTTGTTCTCGTGTCTTGTTATCTTCAATGCTTTATCTCTTCGTTCCAACGGCTTTTTTCTCGATTTTAATCAGCTTATTGGGCTTTTGCGTGAATATATCTCTATCTGAAATACTTAACACCCATGTCGGATGATTTCAAAATAAAAATATGATAATTCCATATAAAAATATGCCTACAATATAATGCAATTATGGAATTATCACGTATAACCAAACATCATATTCTAGCCCATCTTTTAATTCAGTAAGCTATTCATCATCTGGAGGGGGCATTTTTCTCAAGATGTCAAAGAAAACCATACAACTAGTAGAACAATGCTAATCACATAGCAAAATCTTAACCATTAAGTTACTCCATTTGTGGTCAGTGAATTCATTCCTCGAGTACATTTCATAATATCTATCAAAACCTTGATATAGAGAGATTGTACCATCAGGGAATTTGTGGAATAAGTTTATGGTTTCCATCTAGTCTCCTACCGAGTGTCCAATTCGTCTAATCATGCTAGCCATATGATAGTGATTTGGTCGATCATGAACCTAAAGTATGATGGGATAACAATGAAAAATGACATCTGTTGGTTCATATCCTAGAGGAATCTCACTGACTATGGGAGAGTGTTTGTCAATGAGCCATGGCAACCTTCCATGGCATGTTTTTTTATCCAGTGCATGGTTGAAACGCATGAAAAATCTACCTTCCTCCAACATCTATACATCAAGGCCCTTGTGGGGTTGTAAGAGTCACACTGAATTCAATTTGAACCAAACATTAGTCATACTAATTCACCACTATATTTTTCGTTTTTGGCATTGCAGTTAATACACTGTCCTCAATCTCTATAATTTACCAGATAATCCCCCATAGCACCCGAAAAAGGTAGAGTTAGATTCAAAATGATTTCGGGATAGCTGAGCATAAAAACCTAGAAAAATCTTGCACACACAAGAGAGAGATCCACCATAGACGAAAATAGAAAAACAATTGTGTCAGCAGGGATTGACGAGGAAGGTAACACAAAATAGTAGCACCAAAAGGATAAAAGTAAAGATTCAAGTTGATTCCTAGCCTTAACACAAGGGTACTTCGAAGAATGAGATGCCCGTTGTGGAGAGAGAGAGTGAATGAAAAGAAAAGAAAAAATAGGGATCTCCTACAGAGAGAAAAACAAGGCTACTTAGATTCATATTCTATACAAATGCAAATTAGTAATTCTATACTTGGGAGTTTTCTCTATAAATGATTTATTAGAAATCTTCGCATCCAAATTTTGGTGGTGCTTTTAGACAAGCAATTCACTTTGGCACAATTTATGCATAAAAAATATTCTCGGAATGCACACCCAGCATGACTCATGTTTCATTTTATTAGTCTCCTACACGGCGATGTATGTGCTTGATTCGAACATGGAGAAGGAGCATATATTTTGGTCTTCGGATGATGGCAAATATTCTTTTGGTTTGATAGTTTGTTTCTTAGTGGTACATTAGCTAATTTCTTATTGTTGTTGCACTTCCTAATCTCAAAGTGCAGGATTTATGGACGCGTATGGGCTAGAATCAGGAGCACAACAAGTTTCGCCAATTCATGACGGAACACAAATTTATTTTGGAGGAAAAACAAATGATGATGTCCATTGGAAGCTCGCTAAGCACAATCAATTTATAACCAAGTCCACATGGTCACAAAGGAAAAACAAATGATGGAGTCCATTGGAAGCTCACTACGCACAATGAATTCACAACCTAGTGTAACATTACCCCATCAGCATAGAAATGGAAGCTTACTACGCACAATCAATTCACAACCTGGTGTAACATTACCCCATCAGCACCAATTTTTATGCTTCATCATCTTTGTAATTGGCTTCTTGTTGAAGACCACTTAAAGGATAAAGGATTCTTCTTAGCATCTCACTGTTAGTGTTTTGACCAAGAAAAATCCTTGGAGCACATTTCTTTGTATATAGTACAACTGCTAAAATTGTTTAACGCTACATTGTGGTACACCCGAGAATAGTCTCCCTCATACATCCTCCATTTCGCTCCTGATCCAAGACTCGCGTGGCTCCTCTCTTGCTATATATATTCTAGTTTGCATGTTTGCAATATATTGCAAATCAGCATTCTATGGAATCTATGGAAAGTGTGAAACTCTTTAAAGCACGAGGAATAAAATTTCAATCCCTTTCATGTCATCTGCTAGGTCTATAAGCAAACTTTCACCATGCATAGCAGCTACAATGATACATCACTTTGGCAGGGCAATTGGGAACTCGCAAGCTGTTGGAAAACTTACGTGTAATTGGCACAATAATTTAGATGTCTGGTCCTCGTGAAAGGTTACCGACGGAGCATGTATGGCAAAACTCAATTCAGGAGGTGCGTCAAAAGAAACCTAGGTGTGGTTGGGCTGTTGGGATCATCTGTAACTTTGCGAGGGATCTGATTAGTGTATACTACAATTATTTGGGAGAGTAATCGAACTTCTATGCAAAACTTGCAGTGGTCGTCACTGGAACTTTGCATCAGTAATGGATTTTTGGCTATTTGGTGGAAATTGATATTATGTCGATTATTCCTTTGTTAACCAGCATATTGGTCCTCGCAACTACCGAAGTGTCAAACATATTTACGCCTTAAGGTCTCACACATATATTTGGAAAGAAATGGCACTACGGATACCCTTGCAAATTGGACAATTTCATCAAGGGCTGCTCAGGAATTTGGTGCCTCAACCATTCCACATAGACTTCGTGAAAGGATGGAATTAGAGAAAAGGCTTACTCCTAATTTTTGTTTCACGCGTCGATGCTTTTAAAATGTAAAGGAAGTAGTACTACTCAGTTATGCATCTCTAAATTGTTCAACCTTGATTTTTGATGAATAACAAGTAGGAGTTCTACCTAACGCCTGCCACGACATCATGATACCTGCATGTACTAAATGTAATATTTTGTGGAATTGTATTCATAGTAGATCAATATAATCAATCAATTATTGAATCCATCCTCTGAATAAAGTAGCACCACTTTCTCCTTCTTATAGAAGAGGTGTGAGTTCGATTTCCAACAAGTGTATGGGTTTTTGTCTTCTGCATAGTAATATTTCTCTACCGAATGGTAATTTAGAGAATTTGTCTTGTATTTAATTCATGTATTTAATCTTTAAATGTAATAATATAATGGTACTAAGTAACGATTGTATATAATCACTTCTCTCTAAAAAAAATCAATCAATTATAAGATTAACGTGCATGAAAAATTCAACACTTATGGCTTGTATTGAGTTTCTCTTGATTTGGATCGCATAGTCAAGTTACTAGGAAAAAGCAGTGTATAATTATCTATTTTATCTAGGCCAATAAAAGATACTTGAAATCCAATCGACCATTCGTAGTTGTATTTGAAATTAGTGGATATTAGCCATATTCAAAAATATTTTGATACATCCATATTCTTTTCCGTTGCTAACCAAACAAGGATGTAATAGTATCAGTATTCGGAATATCCAAATATGAGAAATAGTACATTATATTATTTATAATATATAAAAATAAAATTTAAAAATTTTGTATACTAGATATTAAAAATAACTTTTATATTATAGTTCATTTATTTAATTTCACTTATATATTATTAGATAATACAAAATAAATTTACTAGTTGCTAGGTATGATATGTAAAAAAATAATACCATGATAGACTATAAGAAACATTAAAAAAATTTGTATTTGAATTATTTTACAACTTTATTAATTGATTAGATGTAACTTATTCGAATTCCAATAGAGCAAATACCGGATATTTGAACATTTAAATTACATTTTACGAATGCTAATGATGATATTCAATTTCAATTTTGATAAAATTTGGATACGAATATTTTTATGCGGATAATAATCGAATATGCATACAAATATACTAATATCTGCATCTGAATATCTAAGTTCACAAGCCTGATTTTACTATCCTTGTTCATGTTGATTTTTACTGTCTCTTGAGGCTTTATAAATATTTCCACTTTTCTCCACCAAAAAGAAAATAAAAAAAAAAATCCAGTGGGGTGGGAGCAATTTTTTTAACATTCCCTCCTTCCAAAAAGTGGAACAAAGATTGCCAAAATAGATAAATAAAGTTTCTCTTTGCCAAAATATAATTAACATCTTAATTTTTAACTAGAAATAAAAACAAAAATATTATTTTCTATACTTCACTTAAAAAAAAGAATTCTGGATTTATTGAAATAAGTTGATGGGGATTTTATCTTTAATTTCAAATAAACAAGATAACTCTTTAACTTATATTTTTCATATCTAGTTGACTCAATTAAGGGTGTAAATGAGTCCAGTGCGAGTCGAGCTTTGAAAAATTTTGGAACGCAAGCTCAAGCTCAAGCTTAAATGAAAATTTTTTAAGCTTGAGCTAGCTCATTAAGCCTGTAAAATTAAATTCAAGCCAAAGTTATCGAGCTTGGGTGAGCTTACTAATCAAGCATAACATTTTAATTAACTTAATTTTTTTTTATTTTTTAAGTATTCTTATTATAATTTAACTATACCACCATTATACATATCAAATAATTAAAATATAGTTATAATTATTTTTATGTTGTTACATAATAATAACTACTATTGGCATCATCATCATCATCATCATCATCATCATCAGTGGTAGTAGTAGTAGTATAATACTAATTATATGTTATTTTAATAAATATTTTAGTTTAATATTTAGATAAATATATAACTATTACTAAATCTCGCTTCTTTGTCAATAAAAATGACAATATTATTAATTTTATTATTACTAATAACCTTAAATGTTTAAAAAAAATAAAAAATACAAAAAAGAAAAACTCATGAGGCAGCTCACGAGCTTGTAAACATCTATATTAGAATTCAAGCTCGACTTAATAAAAAGCTCAAAGTCGATGAGTTCAAGCTTACACTTAAAAATTTTAATCTTGAGTTCAGCCTTTGTCAAATTGACCCATGATGCTCATGAGTCTACTCAAAAAAAAAAGAAAGAAAGAAAGAAAGAAAGAAAGATCCAGTTACCTTTTGTTGATGGCATCTTATTAAAAGGAAAAAAAATGAAAGCATTAAAGAAGCCCTCGACGGCCCATGAGGATTGGAGCGTGGGTTACCATGCCACACTAAATTATTGTTTGTCTAAATGGTTGAACAAATTACAAACGCACCAAGTTCCCAATGGACCCCATAAAATGTGTAACACGTGGTAGTTGTAATCTAATCAAACTTTGGAACTAAAACGAGTCTTTAAAACGTGCTACCTAGCTCCTAAAAATTGACATTCTAGCTAACTCAAAATTTAAAAGTCTGTTTTTGCATATTAAATTTTTACTTTAGTTTCTAGAAAACGCGTTTTCATAATTTCATCGTTAAACTTTGACGAAAATTCATTTTGGGGAGCATTTTATTTAATTCCAAAAACTTATTTTTCTGGTCAGAAAATCCAAAAAATTCAAAAAAGATATTCTATAAAAATAACCCAAAAGCACTCTCATTTCTATATTTCAAGAAAATGATTTACGTCGTCATATTAAAAGTAGGTGTATAGTAACAACTTTAGAACAATCCAGATTCGAGAATAAAAGTAAATCAATTATGTCAAATGTCATCGTGCGGCTTGCACATGTCTACGGAACACACGACCAACTAGCAGATGGGCTTGCAGAATGGGGCAGTGACCATTAAGATTTGATATTATTGAAAGGTGATCAGCTCCCACGTCTGCTCCGGGGTCTCATCAGACTTGACAAATGGAATTTTCTGTTCTTTCTATTGTATAAAGTACTCCAATTATCTCATTTTTAGGTCTTGCAAATGATTTGTTTCGTTCAATTTATTGGTGTTTTTCCAATAAATTCTCTGTTTATGATATTGGCATTCCTGGTTAGATAATCCACGCCTAACTAGGAAAACAATAGAACCAACGCGTAGCCTATAAATTTCGGAAAACAATAATATTGGGTAAATGGCAATTTACCCATGTATGAAATAGGAAATGTTAAAAAAAAAAAATCTCTGTGAAAAAATAATAAGCATTGAGATTTTTATGATTTAAAAAATCATGCATTATGCTCCCATTAGTCAGTCAGTGCACCCGTGCGTTTTATAGCTAGTTTTGTTATTTTGGCCTGTGTAATATCATTTTTGCTTTCTGTTAGTAAGTATATATTAATCACAATTATTAAAACTTAATAGGAATTGTTTTTTGTCTTGTTTTTGTTGTTAAAAATTTATTGCTCTCCCATTGTTCCCTCATTTAACTAAAAAAACTTCAAGCAACAAATCAAATATTTTTGGATATTACAAGGGGTAAAAATAATATTACAAAGGCCAAAAATAACAAAATCAACTTCAAAATGCACAAGTGAGTTACATTACTTGATGAAGGAGTGTACAATGCGTGAGTTTTAAAATTATTAGGAATCTTAATGCTTATTATTTTTTTTATAGAGAAATTTTTGCAGATTTTCTATTTCACATAAGGTAAATTGATTTACCCCAATAATCTTTAATCTTTAATCTTTAATCTTTAATATAATATTAGCCATAAGACGAACAACATAATTTTAATGGAAATTAGAATGTTTAAACTTTCATAATTTTTTAGTCGTATTTTGAGTCAAGTTAGGTTGGGTTGGGAAAGAAACAAGAACAAAGTAATTTGGGTTGTGCTGGGTTTATCAAGTTGTTGGAAGAACTAATTGAAAATCAGGTTAACTCGGAAAAGAAACAAGAACAAAGTAATTTGGGTTGTGCTGGGTTTATCAAGTTATTGAGTGAACTGATTGAAAATCAGGTTAACTCGAATCCAATCTAATTTTCTTTGGTCAGGTTAGGATTGAGCACCTTGAATTGTGTATCAGGTAAAGATGGGTTTGGATTTGGGTTTGAAGTTTTTATATTCTCCCCACACACCTACCCAACCCACCTGGCCTGAAACCTCTAGACTAATAGATTTGTCCTGGTTTTCAGAAATAACAAATTCCCCCAAAAGCGCGAGATGTCAACAAAATAGGTTCACCTTAGTAGGAAGAGAATTTGTACAAATCTTCCAAGCGTGAAGTTTCATCCAGGAGGCAATTATCTATTCCAAATAAAGTGGAAATCATAAGATCAAGTAGAGCTACCAATTTCGAACTCCAAAATATCTTTGTTATTACGTCGCCGCAAAGCCAATTCCAAGAAGTAAGTGCTTCTAATAGAGAAAACACCATTTTTAGTAACGTGCAAAACATGACAATCCAAATTTCTTTCACTTCCAATCGAAATATCAAAGGATAGCATCAACATCCTGACCAAGAAAGATGCTTTCATGAGGGAACAGTTCCAGAGAGAAGTGAACACGTCAATAATTAGGGAATTGATTTTAGCACCCTAAAGGAGGTTTCGAATAAGACAAATAGTTCGAAAAATAAAGGGCCTCGAAATCCAGAGATCCTTCCAAATAGAAAGTTGTTACACTTTCGAACTCCTCGTCTGAGTCCAACCACAAGGAGGTAAATAAGTCCCACATGCTCCGCCAAGTCAATTATGGATTTGAGCCCCGTCTAACAGCAAAAAGATCGCAGTGTAGAAGTATGTTGTTTTAGATAGGTGTGTAGACAAGTCAAGTGGAGCCAGATTGAGTTCGAGCAGAGCCAGATGGAGTTCGAGCTTTCCCTCGAGCGATCTCGAGCCGCTTATGAATAATTAAATTATTTCAAAAAAATTTAAATTCAAATATTTGAGTCCGGTTTCGAACTCGAGTTTATACTATTATTTGAAAGTTTGAGCATAATTGAGCTAAG
>JACFYI010003352.1:50575-63609 GCA_014898755.1 Handroanthus guayacan | reverse complement strand
CCAAGCTTCCGAAGTTAATCCCCTTTTATTAGGACTAGAACGTTCTATGACACCTTGTGTGTCTGAATTTGCTGGACTTGTTTCATTAGGCGGCAATTTAGTTTGTTGTGTTTCTTCAACTGGATTCAAAGTTGAGGGTGGAACTTGGTTGCTTCCCACAGGAGTATTAGGTGATTGATTACTATCCGTCATTCTACATAATCACAAAATTTCCCTCAAAATATTTAAAAAAGCATTACAAAATCCAACATCAAAAAATAATCCGGACACAATGGCATAATCATTCACATAATCATTCACGTCTTAGTCTTAACAATTAAGAAGCAGAAATTAGAAAGGGCAGGGAAATAAGGCAATAATAACCTCCAGTTGACAACAACAAAAACAAAGACATACATACAAAGAGAGGGAATTGACTAAGAAACAATATTACTCTGTAAATGCATACAATAAGAATGGACTTCTTATGGGGCACTAGTCTGGCCAACTCCTACGTCACCACCCTAAAGTATTTAAGCCAATTTTATCAAGTTTAAGTTACCATGTCATTGCAACCTACCAAATAACTCCCATTTTGCCCTGTTAGCACAACAATCATCTAAATAAGTGTATCATGCAAATGCCGGTTTTTTCCTAACATGGCTCTATCAATATCAGATTCCATAAAATTTCAGAATTCGATAATAGAATTCAATGGTTAAAGGCATTTGTAGCTTTTGAATAAGTTGGCAAACCAGCAAGCAAAAATCAACAAGGAAACCATTTAAAGAAAGAACCTAAGAGACCATTCTGCAGTGAAAAACACACATATACACACATATAAGGAAGAAAGAATAGAGTTGTCCAAACTGGTATCTGCTGGAATGGTTTTCCAAACTCCTCGCCGCTCGGATCTACGCCGTTGTCGCCGCACTGCCGCAGGAGTTCAGCTGTCTCAAGAAGGAATTTCTGTTTTTCAAGTTTCAACTTTCAAGCTTTCCGCTGTTGCGCCGCACTGTGAAAGAGAAAGGAGAGGACCAAGAGGCGGGAGGTATTTTTTAGGGGTTTGGAATTTGGATTAACCCTTTGTCTTAGTTGATTTACGATTATGCCCCTTGCTCTTTAATTAAAGTTTCAGAATTGTTCATATATAATATTTATTATATGTAATATAAAATTGTATATTTATATAATATTATACATTTATAATATATATTATGTATATCTATAATATATATCACATATATCATATATATTTAAAATATATATATATTTTTTTAACGGGGACGGGGATCTCGCGGGGCGGGGGGTATGGTCCCCATTCCCGTCCCCGAAATGGTCGCGAGGGGGACTTTTCCCCCATCCCCATCCCCGCGGGGGAAAATTACCCGAATTCGGGGATCCCCGCGGGGACCCCGCAGCTTCGGATTTTTTTGCCATCCCTACATTAAACTATTAAGAATTTTAAGATAAAATAATTGGAATAAAGATTGTCATGGGAGAACTAAAAAGTTTTGGTATTGAAATAGGTAGTATGACTTGAAGGTTTAGGAAATTGAAAAATCCTCTTTGAACTTGAAGCTAATGACTAAAGGTAATGATTATGGCTAAATCGATTTGGTTAGTTGTGTTCGATTACCGGTTGAAATTATCGTTTTTTTTGCAACCAGACACTTAATTCATCTTTTGATTGTTGGTATGCGGGCGAACCATTGGTGAAAATGTTAGGCGCTAGTAAACCATCGAATAGTCTCCTGCAGGGTTTTTCCATTTCAATTGAATCGTTGATCATCAAATGTTTGGGTTTGATATTTAATTGAAACCATTCATTGTTAATAGGACCCTTATTGTTGTTTCTGAACCTATTGAATCAATAGATGTTGGGTCCTAGGAACCACCGGTGAGAACGCGAGAGCAGTGTTGGAACGTCAGCCAGTCTTCTACAGGGTTTTCCTATTGTTAGACAGTTCCATGATTGTCCTGGAGGTAGGCTTTCCAGAGAACTAGTCTTAGACACGAAGTCGACCGTGTCTATTTGTACGCTTAAATGGATTGCCCTTCTCTGAATGGCTACTCGAGGGTGAGGACTTGTATAGGGATAAGAATGATATTTATTTATAATTAGGAGTGATAAGGGTGACAGACCCACCAAATATTAGTTCTGTCATTTTTGATTGATTGATTGATTGATATTGGCTATTGATCATATTATTTGATAGTATTAACTGATTTGACATTTGAGCTCATTGATTGATTCAGCTAATGTTTATTGAAATTTTAAATTGGACTTTTGTCCATCCATTGATTATTGACAACTTTTGAATTCGTTATCGATACAACCATTGATTCTGTTGACTCTTTGTCTTACCTGTCCCTAGTCATAATTCTTATTAAGTCAGTGGACTTACAATAATATTTTACCATATTTAGGTAAATGAATTTCAGGAGTTAACATGGTTTGGGAGCTTATGGTTTTGTACTATGTTGGTTTAGTTGTAAACCTATGACGACTGTTGTAATGTTTTGGATTGTAGTTTATTTGAACTCGTAATAAAGGCTTCTGCTTGAAGAGATTGAAATGAAATTGTAATGAATGATTATGGAATGAAAGTTCGATTTTGCAAGAATGATGTGTTTGTACTTTGAATTTTTTAGAACCCCCTCCCCATTGGTAGTGATTCTGGCATAGGGAAGAATGTTCAAGGTCCGGGTCGTTACATGTGGTATCAGAGTTTGGATTTCCTTGGAAAGAAAATTTGAGTTTCGCCAGAATTAGATCTTTGGAATAGAAACTTTCTTTGGACTTATGTCATAGGATTGGACTAAATTAAATCATGGTGTTTGGTGCTATAGATAATGCTTAAATGTATCGGATTGCACTTGGGAGACCTACCAATTTGTTAACCGTTATATTTATGTGTTAATCATTTAATTCTAGATTGATGAGATAGGCGTGAACTTGTTAATTGAGTTGCTTAGAGACAAATGATGAAGTACTTATCTAAAGATGGCAAAACTACTCAAAAGAATGATATGAGCAATGGGAATATATATGTATTGTATTGTAATGACAATCAATGAAAAGTTTCCAACTCTAATTGTCACTTTCTTCTTCTCTATACCTCTCGCCTCCTTTTTTTGTTAGTAACCATGGATTCAAAGAATGCATTAAGATAACCTCCGATAACAAATCAACTGAGTTATAATTGATCATCTTTTTCAAATTGTATAAATGGTGTACCCTACTTTTCACAACAAAAATATTACTGACTTGATACGGACTTACACTGATCGTGTATGTCTATAGTATTGTAAGAATGCCTTATATCATGTTTCAATTTTCTTGATAATATTGCAGGATTATTATGCATTTACTTTTCTGTCCTCCAATTTTAGGGTTTTAATGGCGTTATTCAAAAGCACTCCACATTGTTGTGAAAACTCCATCGGAAAAGAGAACTAGAGGTAATATATTATCCTCTTTTTTATTTATTTTTTTTCTCTTTTTGGCAGGGTTAACATTGGAGCTGTAAACACTATATCATAGGATCCAGATGGTTCAATGTTGGTCTCAGCACATGAAGATGAAAAAGTATAATTCTAGAATAATTTGATGTTGAATAATTATAAATGTTGTTAGTGACTTGATGACTTCTTCTTCTTCTTTTCTTTTTTATTTTTTATTTTTTTACCTTTATGCGCAGCTCTGTTTAATGGCAACATTTTCTTCCTTAGCCCCATAGGTAGAATTTTCACCCATCTTGAGGAATACTACCCATCAACCAAGCAATATGACATGTATTTCCTCTAGGTTAATATTTGGTCCTATCCTAGTAAAAAATTTATTCAATAAATTGAGATAGGAGATTTTGATATAGTTTCTTTTATGAAATTGATTTCAAATGAATTACTTGTTTTTAGGGCAAGGGATGCTGAGGTAATATTTTCGCGTTAGATTATAAATTTCATAGAGCTTTGCACTGCAATTAAGCAATTCGTAATTTGTTTAATGCAAATAATTTTTGTGCATCAGTTTAATCTCTTCAATTTATCCTATTCAAGGCCGACTCAGACTTTTCAGTATCATAGGTGGATGGATAAACAATTAGCTTTAAACTCCGCCTGCTAGGTCTCAAAGTGATTATATGTTAAAAATGAAAATGTGGTTACTGCTTCAAATCGATGTTTCTTGTTTTGGGTAGAAATAGAGAACCCTAATTTGATCTAGAGTGCAAGTTGTGATGGGATATCAATCTGTGTAAATAGCATACCCCACTTTTCACAACGGAAACATTGTTAACTTGACACGGACTCGCACTCCAGTCTCAGCACTGATCGTGTATGTCTCTAGTCTATAACCTATAAATCCTATTCCATTGGGGTTAGTGTTGAAATAATGCCTTATATCATGCTTTAATTTTCTTGATAATAAAGCAAGATTATCATGCATTTACTTTTCTGTCCTCCAATTTCAGGATTTTAACGGAGTTATTCAAATAGACTCCTTATTGTTGTAAAAACTCCATCAGGAAAGAGTGCTAGAGATAATATATTAACCTCTGTTTTATTTTTACTTATTTTTTCCTCTTTTTGATAGGGCTCACGTTGGAGCTGTAAACACTATACCATGGAATTTTGATGGCTCATTGTTGGTCTTTGCACATGAAGATAAAAAGTATAATTCTAGCATAATTTAATGTTGAATAATTGTAAATGTTGTTCCTGACTTGATGACATTTTTTTTCCTTTGCGCACAGTTTTCTTTCATGGTAACATTTTCCTCCTTAGCCCCATAGGTAGAATTTCCACCCATCCTGAGGAATACTACCCATCTGCCATGCAATATGACTGTTGTATTTCCTGTAGGTTAATATTTAGTCCTATTCTAGCAAAAAAATTATTCAATCTATTGAGACAGGAGATTTTGATATGGTGTCCTTTACGAAGTTCATTTCAAAAGAATTACTTGTTTCTAGGACAAGGGATGCTAAGGTAATATATTCGTGTTAGATTATATGTTTGACATAGCTTTGCAGTGCAATTAAGCAATTCCTAATTTTTTTAATGCAAGCAATTTTTGTGCATCAGCCTAACCTCTTCAATGTATCCTATTCAAGGCCGACTCAGACTTTTCAGTATCACACAGGGATGGTTAAACAATTAGCTTTGAACTTCTCTTGCTGGGTCTTAAAGTGATTATATGTTAAAAATAAAAATGTGGTAACTGCTTTAAATCTATGTTTCTTGTTTTGGGTAGAGATAAGGAACCCTAATATGATCAGGAGTGCAAGTTTTGATAGGATATCAATTTG
The DNA here is from genome assembly GCA_014898755.1 of Handroanthus guayacan. NCBI lineage: Eukaryota > Viridiplantae > Streptophyta > Magnoliopsida > Lamiales > Bignoniaceae > Handroanthus > Handroanthus guayacan. The sequence goes on along the minus strand of JACFYI010003352.1, from coordinate 58,318 downwards.
TAAAAATGATGTACCCCGCCTTTCACAACGGAAACATTGCTGAGTTGATATGGACTCGCACTCTACACTCGGCACTGATTGTGTATGTTTATAGTTTATAATCTATAGATCTTATTCCTTTGTAGTTAGTACCGTAAGAATTCCATATATCATGCTTTAATTTTCTTGATAATAAAGCATGATTGTCATGCATTTACATTTCTATCCTCCAATTTCAGGATTTTAATGGCGTTATTGAAATGCACTCATCATTGTTGTAAAAACTCAATTAGGAAAAAGAACTAGAGGTAATACATTATCATCACTTTTATTTTTATTTATTTTTTCCTCTTTTTGACCAGGGTAACGTTGGAGTTGTAAACGCTATCTCATGGAATCTAGATGGTTCATTATTGGTCTTTGTAAATGAAGATAAAAAAGTATGATTCTTGCATAATTTAATGTTGAATAATAATAAATGTTATTACTGACTTGATGACATTTTTTTTCTTGACATACAGTTTTCTTTGATGGTAACATTTTCTTCTTAAACGCCATAGGGAGAAATACTACCCATCTGCCATAAAATATGACATGTTGTATTTCCTGCAAGTCAATATTTGGTCCTATCCTAGTAAAAAATTTATTCAATCCAATGAGATAGGAGATTTTGATATGATTTCATTTACGAAGTTCATTTCAAATGAATTCCTTGTTTCTAGGGCAAGGGATGCTGAGGTAATAAATTCGAGTTAAATTACACATATGACATGGCTTTTCACTGTAATTAAGCGATTCCGAATTTATTTAATGCGAGTAATTTTTGTGCAGTAGATTCACCTCTTCAATGATTCATATTCAAGGCCTACTTAGACTTCTCAGTGTCACACGGGGATGGCTAAACAATTAGCTTTAAACTCCTCTTGTTGGGTCATAAAGTAATTATATGTTAGAAATAAAAATATGGTTGCTGTTTTAAATCTATGTTTCGTGTTCTGGTTAGAGGTAGGGAACCCTAATTTGATCTGGAATGCAAGTTGCGATGGGATATCAATTTGTATAAATGGTGTACCCCACTTTTCACAACGAAAATATTGTTGACTTGATACGGACACGGCCTCTACTCTTGGCACTGATCGTCTATGTCTATAGTCTCTAGTCTATGGATCTTCTTCCTTTGGAGTTAGTATAGTAAGAGCGCCTTACATCATGCTTCAATTTTCTTGATAATAAAGTAGGATTATTATGCATTTATTTTTCTGTCCTCCAATTTCAGGGTTTTAATGGCGTTATTCAAATGCACACCTCATTGTTGTGAAAACTCTTTCGGGAAAGAAAACTAAAGGTAATATATTATTCGCTCTTTTATTTTCATTTATTTTTTCATCCCTTTTTAACATTGGTAGAGTTGGAGCAGTAAACGCTATATCATGGAATCTAAATGGTTCATTGTTAGTCTCTGCACATGAAAATAAAAAAGTACAATTTTAGCATAATTTGATATTGAATGATTATAAATGTTGTTAGTGACTTGATGACATCTTTTTTCTTGACGTACAATTTTTTTTTTTATGGTAATATTTTCTTAGTTAGCCCCATAGGTAGAATTTCCACCCACCCTGAGGAATATTACCCATCTGCCATGCAATAGGACATGTTGTATTTCCTGCAGGTTTATATTTCGTCCTATCCTAGCAAAAAATTTATTCAATTCATTGAGACAGGAGATTTTGATATGATTTCATCTTCGAAGTTAATTTAAAATGAATTACTTGTTTCTATGGCAAGGCAAGCTGAGGTAATATATTCGTGTTAGATTATACATTTAATAAAGCTTTGCACTACTATTAAGTGATTCTTAATTTGTTTAACGCAAGTAATTTTTGTGCACTAGCTTTACAAGGGAATGGTTAAACAATTAGCTTTAAACTCCTTTTGCTGAGTCATAAAGTGACTATATGTTAAGAATAAAAATATGGTTACTGCTTGAAATCTATGTTTCTTGTTCTAGGTAGAGATAGGGAACCATAATTTCATCTGGAGCGCAACTTGTGATGGGACATCGATTTGTATAAATGGTGTACCCCGCTTTTCACAACGAAAATATTGCTAACTTGATACGGACTTGTACTCCACTCTCGACACTAATTGTGTATGCTTATAGTGTATAGTCTAGAGATCATATTTCTTTGGAGTTAGTTTTATAAGAATGTCTTACGTTAGGCTTCAATTTTCTTGATAATAAAGTAGGATTATCATGCATTTACTTTTATATACTTCAATTTCAGGGTTTTAATGGCATTATTCTAATGCACTCCTCATTGTTGTGAAAACTCAATTAGGAAAGAGAACTAGAGGTAATATATTATCCTCTATTTTATTTTTGTTTACATTTTCCCTTCTTTTGACAGCCGTAACGCTGGAGCTATAAATGTTATATCATGGAATCTAGATGGTTCATTGTTGGTCTTTGCACATGCGGATAAAAAGGTATGATTCTAGCATAATTTGATGTTGAATAATTGTAAATGTTGTTACTATTTTTTTCCTTTGTGCCATAGGTAGAATTCCCACCCACCCGGAGTAATACTACCTATCTGCCATGCAATATGACTTTTTGTATTTCCCACAGGTTAATATTATATTCTATCCTAGTAAAAAACTTATTCCATCCACTGAGATAGGAGATTTTGATATGGTTTCATTTATAAAGTTCATTTCAAATTAATTACTTGTCTCTACGGCAAGGGATGCTGAGGAAATATTTTCATGTTAGATTATACATTTATATGGTTTTGCATTGCAATTAAGCGATTCCTAATTTGTTTAATGCAAGTGATTTTTGCGCAACAGATTCACCTCTTCAACGTATCCTATTCAAGGCCTACTCAGACTTCTTAGTGTCACATGGCGATGGTTAAACAATTAGCTTTAAACCCCTCCTGCAATGTCATAAAAAAATTATATGTTAAAAATAAAAATGTGGTTACTGTTTTAAATCTATGTTTCGTGTTCTGGGCAGAGGTAAGGAATCCTAATTTCATTTGGAGTGCAAGTTGTTACTAGATATCGATTTGTATAAATGGTGTACCCCACTTTTGACAACGAAAATATTGCTGACTTGATACAGACTCGCCCTCCACTCTCAGCGCTGATCGTGTATGTATATAGTCTCTAGTCTGCAAATCTTGTCCATTTTGAGTTAGAATTGTAAGAACGCCTTACATCATTCTTCAATTTTCTTGAAAATAAAGCTGGATTATTAAGCATTTACTTTTCTGCCATGCAATAGGACATGTTGAATTCGCTATGTTTTGAGTAATGAAAAATGTTGTACTTACAAGAAGGGCAGAAGTGTCTAAACCTATATTCTCAACTACCAAAACAGTGACCATTTTCAGCCTCTATCATTGGAAAATACCCAAGAAATTGTGTTGAGTGCAGTGTTTGCACTAGAAATCCTATAAATTGCACACCAAAGCGAGCACCAAACTCCATAATTTCACCTTGTGCTTGTTTTAAAAGAGCGGGTCTACAGGTCACTACTATGACAGATCTTCCACTGCTGTAAAATATCATTGGTATTACTGAAGACGTTAGGTGTGGCTGGGAAGCATGGAGGGAATCAGGAAACTGATAAAGGGAAGTATTAAAAAGAAAAAAAAGGGACACTGAGAAAAAACAAAGAGTGAAAGAGAAGAAAAAGAGAAGTTAGTAAAGGAAGGATGAGGAAAAGAGGTGGGATGTTGGTATAATTAATTTTCCATTTGTTTCTAGAATAATAATTCCTCGTAGTCAATTGTGGTTGCCCGGGGTTTCTGATGCTCCCTATGAAAATTCTTTATGCTATGTTTAGACCTAGAATTCTATAGGAAAAGTACATAGCAGTGGCAAAGATTGAAAACTTGATGCCTCTATAGATCTTATTTCTTTGGAGTTAGTATTGTAAGAATGTCTTATGTTAAGCTTGAATTTTCTTGATAATAAAATAGGATTTTCATTCATTTACTTTCTTGTTTTTTAATTTTAGGGTTTTAATGGCGTTATTCAAATGCACTTCTTATTGTGGCGAAAACTTAATCAAGAAAGGGAACTAGAGGTAATATATTTTCTCTCTTTTATTTTTGTTTACTTTTTCCCTTTTTTTGATAGCGGTAATGGTGGAGCTATAAATACTATATCATCGAATCCAGATGGTTTATAATTAGTCTGATTCTCGCATAATTTGATGTTGAATAATTATAAACGTCATTACTGACTTGATGACATTTTTATTCTTTATGCACAATTTTCTTTCATGGTAACATTTTCTTCCTTAGCGCCATAGGTAGGATTTCCACCCACCAGAGTAATACTACCATTCTGCCATGCAATGTGACATTTCGTATTTCCTGCAGGTTAATATTATGTTCTATCCTAGTAAAAAACTTATTCAATCCACTAAGACAAAAGATTTTTATATAGTTTCATTTACAAAGTTTATTTCAAGTGAATTACTTGTTTCTAGGGCAAGAGATGCTGAGGTAATATTTTCGTGTTAGATTATACATTTGATCTGGCTATGGATGGCAATTGACGATTCCTAATTTGTTTAATGTAAGATATTTTTGTGAACCAGCTTAATTTCTTCAATATATCCTATTCAAGGCCAACTTAGACTTTTCTGTATCACACGGGAATAGTCAAACAATTAGCTTTAAACCCCTTGTGCAGGGTCATAAAGTGATTATATGTTAAAAATAAAAAATGCGGCTACTACTTTAAATCTGAGTTTCTTGTTTTTGATAGAGATAGGGAACCCTATTTTGATCTGCAATGCAAGCTTTGATGGGATGTTGATTTGTATAAATGGTGTACCCCACTTTTCACAACGGAAACATTGCTGACTTGATACAAACTCACACTCTATCTCAGCACTGATCGCGTATGTTTGTAGCCTATAGTCTATGGATCTTATTCTTTTGGAGTTAGTATAGTAAGAATGCATGATATAATGTTTCAATTTTCTTGATAATAAAGCTGGATTATCAAGTATTTACTTTTCTATCCTCCAATTTTAGGGTTTTAATGGTATTATCCAAATGCACTCCTTATTGTTGTGAAAACTTCATCGAGAAATCAAGAGTTAATATATTATGCTTTCTTTTATTTTTACATATTTTTTCCCTCATTGTGACAGGGGTAACATTGGAGCTGTATACACTATTTCATGGAATCCAAATGGTTCATTGTTGGTCTCCGCATATGAAGATAAAAAGTATAATTCTAGTATAATTTGATGTTGAATAATTATAAATGTTGTTACTGACTTGGTGACATTGTTTTTTTACGCATAATTCTGTTTGATAGTAACATTTTCTTAGTTAGCCCCGTAGGTAGAATTTTTTTGGAGTTAGTATTGTAAGAATGTCCTATGTCAGGCTTCAATTTTCTTGATAATAATGCAGGATTATCATGTCTCTACTTTCCTATCCTCCAATTCCAGGGTTTTAATAGCATTACTCAAATACACTTCTCATTGTTGTGAAAACTCAATCAGGAAAGAGAACTAGAAGTAATATATTATCCTCTCTTTTATTTTTGTTTACTTTTTCCCTTGTTTTGATAGCGGTAATGGTGGAGCTGTAAACACTATATCATCGAATCCTGATAGTTCATTGTTAGTCTCTGCACATGAAGATAAAAAAGTCTAATTCTTGTATAATTTGATGTTGAATAATTATAAATGTTGTTACTGACTTGATGACATTTTTATTCTTTATGCACAATTTTCGTTCATGATAACATTTTTTTCCTTAGTGCCATAGGTAGAATTTCCACCCACCATGAGGAATCCAACCTATCTACCATGCAATATGACATGTTGTATTTTCTGCAAGTTAATATTTGGTCCTATCCAAGTAAAAAATTTATTCAATCCATTAAGATAGGAGATTTTGACATGGTTTTCTTTACAAAGTTCTTTTCAAATGAATTACTTGTTTCTAGGGTAAGGGATGCTAAGGTAAAATTTTCTTGGTAGATTGTACATTTGATATGGCTTTGCACTGCAATTAAGCGATTCCTAATTTTTTAATACAAGTAATTTTTGTGCGCCAACTTCACCTCTTCAATATATCCTATTCAAAGCGGACTCAGGCTCTTCAGCATCACACGGGGATGGTTAAACAGTTTGCTTTAAACTCCTCTTGTTGGGTTTTAAAGTATTAAAAATAAAAATCTATTTACTGCTTTAAATCTATATTTCTTCTTCTAGGCAAAAATAGGCTACCCTAATTTGATATGGAGTGCAAGTTGTGTTGGGATACTGGGACAGCTTGATTTTGATGATAGTGCTACTTGAGCTTCCGCTGGGTCCTCTCATCAAGAATGTCGTGATATCCTTGTTAGTTCTAAGCCATCAAATGTGGCCCCTCTCCTCATTGTTTCCTTTTTTTTCCCCTAGTTAATCACATGTTCCCTTCTGTTGAGAAACTTGGTAAATGAAATAGAGAATGTTAATTTTCGTATATTGTGTTATGTTGCTTAGTTCTTTTGAATTCGTTGTGTTTTGGGTAATGAAAAATGTTGTACTTACAAGAAAGGAAGAAGTATCTAAAATTATATTCTCAGCCGTGACCATTTTCAGCCTCTATAATTGGAAAATGCCCAAGAAACTGTATTGAGTGCAGTGTTTGCACTAGAGATCCTATACATTGTGTACCAAAGAGAGCACCAAACTCCATAATTTCACCTTGTGCTCATTTTAAAAAAGCGGGTCTACTGGTCTCCACCATGATAGATCCTCTACTGTGGTAAAATGTCATTTGTATTTGTGAAGATGTTAGGTACAGCCGGGAAGCATGGAGGGAATCAGGAAACTGATAAAAGGAAGTATTAAAAAGGGAGAAAAGGAACACTGAGAAGGAACAAAGAGTGAAAGAGAAGGAAAAGTAAAGTTAGTAAAGGACGGATAAGGAAAAGAGGTGGGATGTTGGTATAATTAATTTTCCATTTGTTTCTAGAATAATAATTCCTCGTAGTCAATTGTGGTTGCCTGGGGTTTCAGGTGCTCCCTATGGAAATTCTTTATGCTATGTTTAGACTTAGGATTCTATAGGAAAAGTACATAGTAGAGACAAAGATTGAAAACTCGATGTCTCTATTGATCTTATTTCTTTGGAGTTAGTATTGAAAGAGTGTCTTATATTAGGCTTGAATTTTCTTGATAATAAAATAGGATTTTCGTGCATTTTCTTTCTTGTCCTTTAATTTTAGGGTTTTAATGGCACTATTCAAATGCACTTCTCATTGTGGTGAAAACTTAATCAGGAAAGAGAACTAGAGGTAATATAATATCCTCTCTTTTATTTTTGCTTACTTTTTCCCTTCTTTTGATAGCGGTAATGGTGGAGCTATAAACACTATATCATCGAATCCAGATGGTTCATTGTTAGTCTCTGCACATGAAGATAAAAAAGTCTGATTCTTGCATAATTTGATGTTGAATAATTATAAATGCCATTACTGACTTGATGACATTTTCATTCCTTTATGCACAATTTTCTTCCATTGTAACATTTTCTTCCTTAACGCCATAGGTAGAATTTCCACCACCAAAGTAATACTACCATTCTTCCATGCAATATGACATTTCTTATTTCCTGCAGGTCAATATTATATTCTATCCTAGTAAAAAAACTTATTCAATCCACTGAGACAGAAGATTTTTATATGGTTTTGTTTACGAAGTTCATTTCAAGTGAATTACTTGTTTCCAGGGCA
>JACFYI010003352.1:29446-50235 GCA_014898755.1 Handroanthus guayacan | reverse complement strand
TAAATTATTTAAATTTATGTCAAGTTAATAAAATACGTTGTATGTAAAATTTATAGTATTTCTTTTTACATTTTTAAGAATTCTTTAAACTAAATAAGTGGAAAATAGCTTATTTCTTTTTTTTTTTATTGCAATTACATCAAGAATTACTTAAAAAAATAATAAAACAAAAACTCAGCCCGTTTAACTCGTTTAGCCTGAGCTCGTTTAGCTCGTTTAAGACCCATTTAGTCCGAAACCATTTAGCCCGAAATCGTTTAGACCCGGCCCCCTTATTAAAAGGGCCGATTAGGGGCCGGGCCTCCCCAAAAATAATTTTGGCCCGCTTAAGCCCTGCCCGCCTAAGCCGGAACCGGATAAGCCCGGGACCGGTTCAGGTAGGGCTAAACGGTTTCGTGGGCCGGACCGGGCTCGTTTGACACCTCTAGGCATTATTCAAATGCACTTTCCATTGTTGTGAAAACTCAATTAGAAGAGAGAACTAGAGGTAATATATTATCCTCTCTTTTATTTTGTTTACTTTTTCCCTTCTTTTGATAGTGGTAATACTGGAGCTGTAAACGCTATAACATCGAATCCAGATGGTTCATTGTTAGTCTCTGTACATAGAGATAAAAAAGTATGATTCTTGCATAATTTGATGTGGAATAATTATAAATATTGTTATTGACTTAATGACATTTTTTTGTCTTTATGCACAATTTTTTTTCATGGTAACATTTTCTTCCTTAGCCCCATAGATAGAATTTCCACCCACCCGGAGTAATACTACAATTCTACCATGCAATATGACATTTTGTATTTCCTGTAGGTTAAATTATGTTCTATCCTAGTAAAAAACTTATTCAATCCACTAAGATAGAAGATTTTTATATGGTTTCGTTTACGAAGTTTATTTCAAATGAATTACTTGTTTCTAGGGCAAGGGATGCTAAGGTAAAATTTTCGCGTCAGATTGTACATTTGATTTGGCTATGGACTGCAATTAAGCGATTCCTAATTTGTTTAATGTAAGTAATTTTTGTACACCAGTTTAATTTCTTCAATATATGCTAGTCATGGCCGACTCAGACTTTTCTATATGAAACAATTAGCTTTAAACCCCTCTTGTAGGGTTATAAAGTGATTTTAATTAAAAATAAAAATGCGGTTACTACTTTAAATCTATTTTTCTTGTTTTCGATAGAGATAGGGAACCCTAATTTGATCTGGAGTGCAAGCTGTGATAGGATGTTGATTTGTATAAATGGTGTACGCCACTTTTCACAATGGAAACATTGCTGACTTGATACAAACACGCACTCCATCTCTGCACTGCTCGTGTATGTTTGTAGCCTATAGTCTATGGATCTTATTCCTTTGGAATTAGTATAGTAAGAATGCTTGATATAATGTTTCACTTTTCTTGATAATAAAGTTGGATTATCATGTGTTTACTTTTCTATCCTCCAATTTCAGGGTTTTAATGGTGTTATCCAAGTGCACTCCTCATTGTTGTGAAAACTCCTTTGAGAAAGAGAACGAGAGTTAATATATTATCCTCTCTGTTATTTTTACATATTTTTTTCCGTCATTTTGACAGGGTTGACGTTGGAGCTATATATGCTATATCATGGAATCCAAATGGTTCATTATTGGTCTCTGCACATGAAGATATAAAAGTATAATTCTAGTATAATTTGATGTTGAATAATTCAAATGTTGTTACTGACTTGATGACATCTTTTTTTTTTACGCACAATTTTGTTTCATAGTACCATTTTCTTCCTCAACCCCATAGGTAGAATTTCCACCCGCCCTGAGGAATACTACCCATCTGTCATGCAATATGACATGCTGTATTTCCTATAGGTTAATATTTGGTCCTATCCTTGTAAAAAATTTATTCAATCCACTGAGACAGGAGATGTTGATATGGTTTCCTTTATGAAGTTCATTTCAAATGAATTACTTGTTTTTAGGGCATGGGATACTAAGGTAATATATTAGTGTTGGATTATACATCTGACATGACTTTGCAATGCAATTAAGTGATTCCTAATTTGTTTAGTGCAAGTAATTTTTTTGCACCAGCTTCACTTCTTCAGTGTATTCTATTTAAGGCCGACTCAGACTTTTTAGTATCACACAGGGATGGTTAAATAATTTGCTTTAAACTCCTCTTGCTGGGTCATAAAGTGATTATATGTAAAAAATAAAAGTGTGGTTACTGCTTTAAATCCATGTTTCTTATTTTGGGCAGAGATAGGGAACCATAATTTGATCTGAGCTGCAAGTTGTGATGGAATAGCGATTTGTATAAGTGGTGTACCCCACTTTTCACAATGAAACATTGCTAACTTGATACGGACTTGTACTTCACTCTTGACACTGATCGCGTATGCCTATAGTGTATAGTCTATAGATCTTATTTTTTTAGAGTTAGTATTGTAAAAACGCCTTCATCATGCTTCAATTTTCTTGATAATAAATCTGGATTATTATGGATTTACTTTTCTATCCTCGAATTTCAGGTTTTTAATAGCATTATTCAAATGCACTCCTCATAGCTATGAAAACTCAATCAGGAAAGGGAACTAGAGGTAATATATTAACCTATCTTTTATTTTTGTTTATTTTTTTCCATCTTTTTGATATGGCTATGCACTGCAATTAAGCGATTCCTAATTTGTTTAAAGCAAGTAATTTTTGTTCACCAGCTTTATCTCTTCAATATATCCTATTCAAGGCCGACTTAGACTTTTCAGTATCACACGGGGATGGTTAAACAATTAGCTTTAAACTACTTTTGCGGCATTCTAAAGTGATTATATGTTAAAAGTAAAAATGTGGTTACTACTTTAAATCTATATTTCTTGTTCCAGGTAGAGATAGGGAACCCTAATTTGATCTGGAGCATAAGTTGTGACGGGATATCGATTTCTATAAATGATGTACCCCTCTTTTCACAACGGAAATGTTGGTGGCTTGATAGGACCCGCACTCCACTCTTGGCACTGATCGTGCATGTTTATAGTGTGTAGTTTATAGATCTTATTCCTTTGGAGTTAGGATTGTAAGAATGACTTACATCATGCTTTAATTTTCTTGATAATAAAGCAGGACTATTATGCATTTACTTTTCTATCTTCCAATTTCATGGTTTTAATGTGTTATTCAAATGCACTCCTCATTGTTGTGAAAACTCTATTGGAAAAGAGACCTGGAGGTAATATATTATCCTCTCTTTTATTTTTATTTATCTACCTCCCTCCTTTTTACTGGGTAATGTTGGAGCTGTAAACACTATGTCATGAAATTCAAAGGTTTCATTGTTTGTCTCTCCACATGAAGATAAAAAAGTATAACTCTAGCATAATTTGATGTTGAATAGTTATCAAAGTTGTTACTGATTTGATGACATATCTTTCTTTACGCAAAGTTTTGTTTCATGATATCATTGTTTTCCTTAGTTCCATAGGTGGAATTTTCACCCACCCAGAAGAATACTACCCATCTGCCATGCAATATTACATGTTGTATTTCCTGGAGGTAAATATTTGGTCCTATCCTGGTGAAAAATTTCTTCTACTTATTGAGACAGGAGATTTTGATATGGTTTCCTTATGAAGTTCATGTCAAATGAATTACTTGTTTCCACGGCAAGGGATGCTGAGGTAATATTTTCATGTGAGATTATACATTTGATATGGCTTTGCATTGCAACTAAGCAATTCCTAATTTGTTTAATGCAAGTATTTTTTGTGCAACAGATTCATCTCTTCAATGTATCCTATTCAAGGCTGGCTCAGGCCTTTTTAAATAATTAGCTTTAAACTCCTCTTGTTGGGTGTTAAAGTGATTATATGTTAAAAAAAAAAAATGTGGTTACTGCTTTAAATCTATGTTTCTCGTTTTGGGTAGTGATAGGGAACCCTAATTTGATCTGAAGTGCAAGTTGTGATAGGATATCTATTTTTATAAATAATGTACCCCTCTTTTCACAACGGAAACATTACTGACTTGATACGGACTTGCACTGTACTCTCAGCACTAATCGTGTTTGTTTGTAGTCTATAGCCTATAAATTTTATTACTTTGGAGTTAGTATTGTAAAAATACCTCATGTTATGCTGTGATTTCAAGATTATAGTGCAGGATTATCATGCATTTACTTTTCTGTCCTCCGATTTTAGGGTTTTAATGCCATTATTCAAATGCACTCCTCACTGTTGTGAAAACTCTATTGGGAAATGGAACTAGAGACAATATATTATCCTCTTTTTTATTTTTATTTATTTTTTTTCCTTCTTTTGATTGGGTAAAATTGGAGCTGTAAATGCTATACCATGGAATCTAGAGGGTTCATTGTTTGTCCTTGCATATGAAGATAAAAAAGTATAATTCTGGCATAATTTGATGTTGAATAATTATAAATATTGTTACTGACTTGATGATATTCTTTTTCTTTAAGCACAATTTTTTTTGCGGTAACATTTTCTTCCTTAGCCCCATAGGTAGAATTTCCACCCACCCTGAAGAATATAGCCCATCTGCCAAACAGTATGACATGTTGTATTTCCTTCAAGTTAATATTTGGTCCTATCCTAGTGAAAAATTTCTTCAATCCACTTTAGATAAGAGATTTTGATATGGTTTTCTTTGCAAAGTTCATTTCAAATGAATTACTTGTTTCTAAGGCAAGTGATGGTGAGATAATATTTTTGTGTTAGATTGTACATTTGATATGGCTTTGCACTACAATTAAGTGATTTCTAATTTGTTTAATGCAAGTAATTTCTGTGCATCAGTTTCAACTCTTCAATATATCTTATTCGAGGCCGACTAAGATATTTCAGTATCACAGGGGGTTGATTAAACAATTAGCTTTAAACTCCCCTCGCTAGGTATTAAAGTGATTATATATTAAAAATAAAAATGTGGTTAATGCTTTGAATCTATGTTTCTTGTTTTGGGTAGAGATATGGAACCCTAGTTTGATCTGGAGTGCAAGTTGCGATGGGATATTGATTTGTATAATTGTTGTACCTCTCTTTTCACAATGGAAACATGGCTGACTTGATACGGACTCGCACTCCACTCTTGACACTGATCATGTATGTCTATAGTCTATAGTCTATAGATCTTATTCCTCTGGAGCTAGTATTGTAAGAATGCCTTATATCTTGCTTTAATTTTCTTGATAATAAAGTAGAATTGTCACGCATTTACTTTTCTGTCCTCCAATTTATTGTTTTAATGGTATTATTTAAATGCACTCCTCATTTTTGTGAAAACTCCATAGGGAAAGAGAACTAGAGGCAATATATTATCCTTTCTTTTATTTTTATTTATTTTTTCCCTTCTTTTGGCTGGGGTAACGTTTGAGCTGTAAACGCTATACCATGAAATCTAGAGGGTTTGTTGTTGGTCCTTGCACATGAAATAAAAAAGTATAATTCTAGCATAATTTCATATTGAATAATTTTGAATATTGTTACTAACTTGATGCTTTTTTTTCTTTACGCACAGTTTTGTTTCGTGGTAACATTTTCTTCCTTAGTCCCATAGTTAGAATTTGCACCCATCTTGGAGAATACAACCCATCTACCATGCAATATGATATGTTGTATTTCCTGCCGGTTAATATATGGTCCTATCCTAGTAAAAAATTTATTCAATCCACTGAGACAGGAGATTTCGATATGGTTTCTTTTACGATGTTCATTTCAAATGAATTATTTATTTCTGGCGCAAGGGATGCTAAGGTAATATTTTCGTGTTGATTAGATATTTGATATGGCTTTGCACTACAATTACGTGATTCCCAATTTGTTTAATACAAGTAATTTTTGTGCATCAGCTTTATCTCTTCAATGTATCCTATTCAAGGCCGACTCGGACTTTTCAGTATCAAATGAGGATGGTTAAACAATTAGCTTTAAACTCCTTTTGCCAAGCATTAAAGTGATTATCTGTTAAAAATAAAAATGTGGTCACTGCTTTGAATATATGTTTCTTGTTCTATGTGAACATTGAGAACTCTAATTTGATCTGGAGTGCAAGTTGTGATGGGATATCGATTTGTAAAAATGGTGTACCCCTTTTTTCACAATGAAAACATTGCTGACTTGATACGGACTCGCACTCTATTCTCGGCACTTATCGTGTATGTCTATAGTTTATAGTCTATAGATCTTATTCTTTTAGAGTTAGTATTTTAAGAATGCCTTATATCATGTTTTAAGTTTCTTGATAATAAAGTCGGATTATCAAGCCTTTACTTTTCTGTCCTCCAATTTCGGGATTTTAATGGCGTTATTCAAATGCACCCCTCATTGTTGTGAAAATTCCATTGGGAAAAAGAACTAGAGGTAATATATTATCCTCTCTTTTATTTTTATTTATTTTTCCCTCATTTTGACAGGGGTAACATGGAGTTGTAAACACTATATCATGGAATTCAGATGGTTCATTTGTCGGCCTCTGCACATGAAGGTAAAAAAGTATAGTTCTAGCATAATTTGATGTTGAATAATTATAAATGTTACTAACTGGATAGCATTTTTTTTTCTTTGTGCACAGTTTTTTTTCATGATAACATTTTCTTCCTTAGCCCTATAGGTAGAATTTCCACCCACTCTAAGAAATACTACCCATTTGCCGTGCGATATGACATCTTGTATTTCCAGTAGGTTAATATTTGGTCCTATCCTAGTAAAAATTTTATTCAATCCACTAAGACAGGCGATTTTGATATGGTTTCCTTTACAAAGCTCATTTCAAATGAATTACTTGTTTCTAAGGAAAGGGATGCTGAGGTAATATTTTCGTGTTAGATTGTACATTTAATATGACTTTGCACTGCAATTAGGCGATTCCTAATTTGTTTAATGCAAGTAATTTTTGTGCACCAGCTTCACCTCTTCAATGTATCATATTCAAGGCCGACTCGGACTTTTCAGTATCACACATGGATGGTTAAACAATTAGCTTTAAATTCCTCTTGCTGGGTTTTAAACTGATTATATGTTAAACACAAAAATGCAGTTACTTCTTTAATTTATGTTTCTTGTTCTGGGCAGAGATAGGGAACTTCAATTTAATCTGCAGTGGAAGTTGTGATGGCATATTGATTTGTCTACATGGTGTACCCCACTTTTTACAATGGAAACATTGCTAACTTGATACGGACTCGCACTCCACTCTCGGGAGTAATCGTGTATGTCTATAGTCTATAGTCTATAGATCTTATTCCTATGGAGTTAGTATTGTAAGAATGTCTTATATCATGCTTTAATTTTCTTGATAATAAAGCAGGATTATCATGCATTTACTTTTTTATCCTCCAATTTCAGGGTTTTAATGGCATTATTCAAATGCACTCCTCATTGCTATGAAAACTCAATGGAGAAAGAGAACTACAAGTAATATATTATCCTCTCTTTTATTTTTATTTATTTTTCCCTCTTTTTGGCTAGGGTAACATTGGAGCCATGAACGCCATATCATCAAATTCAGATGATTCGTTGTTGGTCTGTGCACATGAACATAAAATAGTATGATTCTAGCATAATTTGATGTTGGATAATTGTAAATGTTGTGACTGACTTGATGACATTTTTTTTTTCTTTACACAGTTTTGTTTCATGGTAACATTTTCTTCCCTAGCCCCACAAGTAGAATTTCCACCAACACTGAGGAATACTACTCATCTACCATGCAATATGACATGTTGTATTTCCTGTAGGTTAATATTTGGTCTTATCCTAGTAAAAAATTTATTCAATCCATTGAGATAGGAGATTTTGATGTGGTTTTCTTTATGAAGTTCATTTCAGATGAATTACTTGTTTCTAGGGCAATGGATGCTGAGGTAATATTTTCATGTTAGATTATACATTTGATATGGTTTTACCATGCAATTAAGCGATCCCTAATTTGTTTAATGCAAGTTATTTTTGTGCATCAACTTCACCTCTTCAACATATCTTATTCAAGGCCGACTCAGACTTTTCAGTATCACCCGGGGATAGTTAAACAATTAGCTTTAAGCTCCTCTTGTTGCGTCTTAAAGTGATCATATGCTAAAAATAAAAATGGGGTTACCGCTTTAAATCTATGTTTCTTGTTCTGGGTAGAGGTAGGGAACCCTAATTTGATCTGCAATGCAAGTTGTGATGGGAAATCGATTTGTATAAATGGTGTACCCTACTTTTTACAAAAGAAACATTGCTTACTTGACACAGACTCGCACTCTACTCTCAGCACTGATCGTGCATGTCTATAGTCTATAGATCTTATTCCTTTGGAATTAGTATTGTAAGAATACCTTATATATTATGCTTTAATTTTCTTGATAATAGAGCTGGATTATCATGCATTTACTTTTCTATCCTCCAATTTCGGGGTTTTAATGCTGTTATTCAAATGCACTTCTCATTGTTGTGAGAACTCTATCAGGAAAGAGAATTAGAGGTAATATATTATCCTCCCTTTTATTTTTATTTAGTTTTTTCCCTCCTTTTGACAGGGGTAATGTTGGAGCTATAAATGCTGTATCATTGAATCTAGATGGTTCATTATTGGTCTCTACACATAAAGAACAAAAAGTATGATTCTAGCATAATTTGATGTTGAATAATTATAAATGTTGTTACTGACTTGATGACATTTTTTTCTTTATGCACAGTTTTCTTTCATGGTAACATTTTCTTCCTTAGCCCCATAGGCAAAAGTTCCACCCACCCTGAGGAATCCAACCTATCTTTCATGCAATATGACATGTTTTATTTCTTGCAGGTTAATATGTGGTCCTATCCAAGTAAAAAATTTATTCAATCCATTAAAATAGGAGATTTTGATATGGTTTCCTTTACGAAGTTCTTTTCAAATGAATTACTTGTTTCTAGGGCAAGGGATGTTGAGGCAATATTTTCGTGCTAGATTATACATTTGTTATGGCTTTGCACTGCAATTAACCGGTTCCTAATTTGTTTAATGCAAGTAATTTTTGTGCGCCAACTTTACCTCTTCAATGTATTCTATTCAAGGATGGCTCAGACTTTTCTGTATCACACGGGGATGGTTAAATAGTTAGCTTTAAACTCCTCTTGCTATGTTTTAAAGTGCTAAAAATCAAAATCTGGTTACTGCTTTAAATATATATTTCTTGTTCTGGGTAGAGATAGGATACCCTAATTTAATGTGGAGTGCAAGTTATGATGGGATACTGAGGCAACTTGATTTTCATGATAGTGCTACTTGTGCTTCCGTTGGCTCCTCTCATAAAAAATGTCGTGATATCCTTATTAGTTCTATGCCCTCAAATGTGGCCCTTCTCCTCATTGTTTCTTTCTATTTTTTTCCCCCGAGTTAATCACATGTTCCCTTATGTTGAGAATCTTGGCAAACGAAATAGAGAATGTTAATTTTCGTATATTGTGTTATGTTGTTTAGTTTTGTTGAATTCACTGTGTTTTGAGTAATGAAAAATGTTGTACTTACAAGAGGGGCAAAAGTGTCTAAACCCATATTTTCAGCCGCCACAGTAGTAACCATTTTTAGCCTCTATCATTGGAAAATGCCCAAGAAACTGTGTTAAGTGCAGTGTTTGCACTAGAAATCCTATAAATTGGGTACCAAAGCAAGAACCAAACTCCATAATTTCACTTTGTGCTCACTTTAAAGGAGCGGGTCTACAAGTCTCCACCATGATGGATCCTCTATTGTGGTAAAATGTCATTGATATTTGTGAAGATGTTAGGTGCGGCTGGGAAGCATGGAGGGAATTAGGAAACTACTAAAAGGAAGTATTAAAAAGGGAGAAAAGGGACACTAAGAAAGAACAAAGAGTGAAACAGAAGAAAAAGAAAAGTAAGTAAAGGAAAGATAGGGAAAGGAGGCAGGATGTTGGTATAATTAATTTTCCATTTGTTTCTAGAATAATAATTCCTCGTAGTCAATTGTAGTTGCCTGGGGTTTCAGGTGCTGCCTATGGAAATTCTTTATGCTATGTTTAGACCTCGGATTTTATAGGAAAAGTACGTACGTAGTAGAGGCAAAGATTGAAAACTAGATGCCTCTTATAATTATTTTTGTAATAAAAAGGTCATTCATATTTTCGTTAAAAATCAAATTTATGAAAATATTTGCCGTACCATTTTCTTTGCTGCAGTCGAAGGTCCACTTGAACCCACTTGCTGGTCAGTTGGCTTGTGAAGAACCATTCCCTTTGAGTTGTTAATCTATTGTACACGGTCGAATTTCATTGCTCAAGCTCCAATTTATTTCTCATCTTTTGTGACATGGGCTGTACAGTTGTTATTGTCATTATCGTGTCGCAATTATTTAATCGAAGAGTTTATCGACCTCTAACCACTCTAATGCGATATCTTAAAAAGTAGTGACATAAATACTGGAATTGTGTCCAAGCAACTCCATCATATGTTCGAAAATAAGGAGATGTTCAAGGGGGTCTATCGTACCATTGTCGCGCGTTAAACCGGTCGGGACTTTGTTATCTTCAACCATGTGTTCGAAAGGAATCTCCTCACAGAACGGAGATTCCCGCTCATGCCTACTCCTAGGTCCAAAATCGTGGGGCGAGTCACGCCTTGCTTGTGGGGCTTGAGCCGCTCCACGCTTCTCCTTAGCCTTTGAATGTGTTCTCATTGGGCCAAGCCTTCCACCTGCCTGGATAAGAGAACGCCTTCTACGGCTGGAAAAAAAAGTGTTAATGAAGCTGTCCCATAGTTTATACCAACTGATGCTATGATGTTTTTTTTTTTGCCTAATAATCTCTTACTTGATGTCAATCAATGGCGAAGACATTTCTAGTAGGGGGACAATGCTAACAAAGTGCATTAGCTAAATAGAAAGTATTGAGTCAATCCAAACGACTTGGTCGATTGGTCTTCCTGCATCTTCCCGATTTTAATCTAGCTCTTTTAGCTAAACGAGTATAGTGCATCCGACAACAACAAAATGGCCTTTTTGCTGAAGTTGACAAAATTAAATACTTTCAGAATGCTGATATTATTAATGCCAGGCTTGATGTCGACCATCCTATTTATGGAGAAGTGTTTGGACTACTCAGAAGTGGCTACATCATGGAATTCAGTGGAGAGTTCGGAATGGCAACCAAATTAATGTTTGGACAAGTTCTTGGTTACCTTCGAATGGTAAATTACAACACCAACACCTCATCAATTGGGACTAGAGGTATGTAATCTTATTAACCACAATTTTCAGTGTTGGCATGAGGATATTTTGAAACATACTTTCTAGTCAGTGGATATCACTAGGATACTTCCTATTCCTCTTGGTACTCTTTACCCAGAAGATAAATACATTTGCATCATACTTCGAGCAGTCAGTTTAGTGTTAGACCTACCTACTTGCTTTTTCATCAATGAGCTCGTATTGATGATACTGATAATACTTTGTGTTGTAATGGTAGTTCCACAGACGATTGGCAATTTATTTTGTAGCTTGATATTCCCAAAAAGTTTTATATGATTTTATGGCGTTTAAATGTGGTCTTCCTTTGGCGTCGGATCAATTTTGATTCCTTTCGTCCTCGGCAAGGTTTTCATGTTGAAGATGATTTTATGTCCTGATTTCTTGAATTTATGCACGTAAGGTTCGGTCTTACTCCAAATGCTCTTCTTCTCCATTCTTTTCCGCCCCGAAGTAACTTGAAATTGGTTGTCTGTTGTTAAAGATAATGCTTCAGGGGCTATGTTGCATGGATACGGGTACGGTACCGGTACCCGGTACGAGTACGGGTACGGGGTACGACAATTTTTAAAAATTTAGGGTACGGGTACGGCAATATATATTAAAAATTATAATATACTTAATATATATATATATATATAAGAACTAAAATTTCATAAAATGAAATATGAGAACAAACAACATTCGATGGTGAAGGCACCATTGCTGAATTTCAATTCAAAATTTTCCTTATCTTGGCAGCAGAACCAGAAGTAATTGCAGAGGCATTATGTTTTCAATTTTCATTTATATTTGATAACCCTTTTTGTTTTCTTTTTTAAAGTTCAAAGGTCCAAGAATGCATGCCTTGTTTTAAAAATTAAAGACATGCTTTTTATGTTATTAAAACTTAGAACCACTTTTTTATTATCAAAGGAAAAAAACTTGGTATGCCCACATCGGGACATACTTAGGTGTACCCAAGAAGTACCCATCGAGTACCCGGTACGGGTACGTCATGTAAAATGGAGTACCCATGCATCATAGTTCAGGGGAGATTTTCGAACTATTTTGTATTTTATGTTGGAACATTTGGGATAGTGAAAATTAGTTCCTCTTTGATGATGCATATATTTCCCTGTAAGCTTTGTCAATCTGCATCCTCTTATTTGTTGTTGTACAAGAGAACAATTATTATCAAATCTATGCATTGTATTCGCCCGTAATCCTCTTATTTTTAATTGTATTCAATTCAGACAAGAGGTTAAAAAAATCAAAATACGAAAAAAAATCGGATTTTGCGTGAGATTATTTTTGGAATTGTATATTCAATGATTCACAAATCGTAATCATAAATCAGAATATGTTATCTGGAATATCGTTTGGATATAGTTGCACGGAATTTTGAATATCGTAATCGTATTTTTGTTGGATCATTTTTTCATCGATTGGCAAGCTCTTCCTGTGGTGGAAGCAAAAGCCGCACTGTTAGCTTTGGGATAATATTGTGATCAGGGGTGACAATCTAACAATTACTCGTGTTTTTCAGGCAAATGAGGAATCTCTATCTTCGTTTCGGGCTGATTATCTTTCTTTGTCTAGAATGTTCTCTTTTATTTCAATTTTTTTTATTAAGCATTGTGGGGTTGTACTTCCTAACGCTATTCAGTTATTAAAATACATTAACTTTATTAGGAGAAAAAAACTAAATTAGGCATTGAATTCAAATTAAGATCTATTAAACTGCATTCCTACTCAATTATATACTAGCAATTGTGATACACTCGATGCATATGCTTAAATTTTCATTTTACAAAATTAAAAATATTGATTTATTTTTAATAATGGTAAATATGTCTTAATTATTAAACGTTTAATTTACTTGGATTTATTATGCAAACATGATCGAAATAAATTTGGAGACACTAAAGTTGGGAAGGAAAAAAATTACACAATTGAATGAAATAGAAAAATAAATATTATAAAAGAAAAATTAAAGAAAAATACTATTTCTTATGACTAATTAATTTTTAATTATTTTTTGTAACAAGGTTATTTTTATACATTCATTCATGATGAATTAAAAAAAAAAAAACTACCATTGGCCTACTTACTTTATATATATAGTATAAAAAAAGATATTTAGTTATTTCATCGAAACAAGAGAAACCAAACTTTGCATCTTGTGCCAGAAAGTCCAACAAATTCTCCCAAGGGTCAAAAGACACTAAATTAAAAGTGATTATCTAATCTTGAGATCTTTCTTATTCCATGGCAAATAGGAATTCATAATCCTTGAAAAATCTTAAATATATTGATAATCAACTTGCAAAGGATGGATTTAGTCGTCTATAAATTATGAGATGCGATAGAATAAAATCTTTTATATTCTTACCAAACATGCAAGAAACGAGGGAATAATTGTAATTATTCCTGGCGGTCGAAGAATTTGCCTTTCTCATATGATGCGTCGTTTCGTAGAGAATGACGGTTGATCTCTTATATCATCCTTTTTCTAAAAGGTCATGCATTTTGTATTTTTATATAAACAAGTCAAGTCAATCAAGTTGGGTCTTTACCGCAAAGGCCGGCCCCTAGTGATAAAAAATTAGGGAATCGAAATTTTTTTTTTTTTTATTATTATTATCATTATTATTTACTGAATAATAAGTTATTTTTCCGTGTAGTGAATAACAAGTATCATATTGAATGTTGATTTTGAATGTAGTTGATATATTGATTTAATAGCCTGACGAAGTTGCTATATTTGATGATATAATGATATAATGAATTGTCTCCTTGAAAAAAAATTGAATATTTATAATTAAATGTTGTTTGAATTTCTTATTTAGTTACAAATTATTTGAATTTCGATAATCAAACAATTCAAATTAGAAAACCATGATTTAAGAGGTTATAGTTTCAAATCTTGTTTTCTGCTCAATAGTAGCGTGTATTTTTATTTAATAGTAGGCTTTAATATCTATTTGTTAGTTAATGTATTTGATCTTGATTACAAACATAGTTGATCTATGATATACTAAAGTAACGATTGAAGGTGTCTAGTTTATGAAAAAAATTAAAAATTAAAAATTAAAAAAGCATTATTATTATTTTTTAGAGAAATCGGTAGAAATATCATACACGCAACAGTCCAAAGATAACAAATAGGTTAGTCAACTATTAAAATAAGACAAAGAGCATTCCTAGTTAGATACTGTGCAGATGGCTGCTCAATGTCTCAATGAACATGAGAGAAGTTCACTAAAGAGAGAGAAGTTAGCAAAAATTTTATATCAGTAATCGCGAGGCCAATCAAAGAGATCTTCATCCGTTTGATTAAGGACATTAATAATGGACAAACAATCATCTTCCATAATCACATTCAACTAGGCATGAGATAGAGCCAATTCACAAGTAAAATTTGGCAGCCAAGGCTTCTACTGAATTAGAGGCCAAAGATGCATCAACATTCAACAATTAGAGATCTCCCCAGATTGTCACGTCCAATAACCCCACAACCAGACTTCTTTTGGACCAAAAACTATGCAACATCAAAGTTAATTTTGAACATGGCCTAGAGGGAGATTAGTCCATTAATAAGAATATATGATGCACAGATACGAATACGATGATACGGATACGATACAATATGAACACGATGAATTAAAAAGTACTCTCCATTTTTTAATATATGTTTAATCATATTTTAACTTGACATGTCCAAAACTGAGCAAGGCACGTCCTCTTTTTTGCCCAAAATATTGGGCACGTCCTCATCTTTGTCCAACACGGTGTCATTTTTTTTTCTTTTTTTCATTATGTGATAGGCCACGTGGTGAGTAAAGCACGTTTTCGCACTTGTGTCTGAGGAGCATTTGTGTTCTGCAAGTATCCGACACTATATTTTGTAATTTTTTTTTAAAATATTCATGTATTATAGGTATCAACACGGCACTGCAACAGGCAGTTCAAATGAAGTCCAACCATTTCGAAATTTTTCAATATATGACGTAGCAAAGGCAAGAATATCAAACGGAATAAATTTTCAAGCTATATATAGCACTCAGTAATGACTGTACATGGCAGATGTATAATCAGCGTTCTTATGATGCCTAAATGTTTTTTTTTTTTTTTTTCGGGGTTTAATCTCAGAGTGTTCATAAATAAATTTAAATTAGAAAATAAATTTAATAGTCCCTGTTGAAATTTTTTGTAGAATTTGTAGAATCAAATTATATTAATGCTCGCAAGTAAAAAAAAAACAAAAAAAAAAGAGTAAAGAAACAAATTAATTGCAAAGTTATATATAGCACAATACCTGAACTTTTATTTTTTTCTGCTTCTCTTTGAAAAAAAAAAATTTTAAAAAAAAACTTTTTTTATCTGCTTCTCTTAAAAAAGATATTTTTTTTCTACAAAATAAAATAAATGGAAAGCTATTTAGAAGATTGATTCCATATGAATTAATTCTATTATAGATGATTTTACCATAAAATTATTAAAAGTTATGGTATTATGATTGGTCAAAAGATACAAAATGTTGATCATTGCGTTCTATAACTAAACCATAATATCTTAAAACATTATGACTTTCTACAAATGAGGATAAATGAGAAGTGGTCCTATTTTAAATCGTTAAATATCACATCACAAGTGGAAACATAATCATTAAAGAAGCTAGAATTCTTAGACACTACAAAAAAAGACAAGGAAGCTTAATTATGCTATAAATTTATTTTCTTAAATACAAAATTAATGCGGCCGCATTTGATATAGATATCCTCCTAACTAGTCCTTATATACGAAATTGATTATAATCAAATTCAAAACATAAATATGGATTAATAACTAAAAATATTATTGTTTTAAAAATTTACAATTATTACAAAAAATTTGTAAGTTATTTGTAGCTCTAAGTATTAATACAATTTCCTAGCAATTTTTACATATACAAGGGATGCCTATTTAAATTTTGAGGCTAAGACAAGTTAAGAGCCTTTCTAAACATTATCAAATTCCAAGAATTTATAAATACTAGGACCAAATTAAAATTTTAGCATAAGATATGAGACTATATTGATATTTTTAGCTAGTTTAATAACATTTATCTTGTAATTAATTACTTTAGATATAACTACAAATCATATTATGAATCCAGTGCATGCCAACCAAAATTCAACTTAAGAATCAGGATAAGCAAAAATTTTAAGTCTGTAATTACTTGATGTAAATTATTGCGATTGATTGTTATATAAAATTTTGGGTAATTGCCAAAGATAATTATATTGATGCACATATAGATATTTTATAACTTTTCTTAGATTAAAATTAAGTCAGTTTCGTCCCAAATGTTCTCATCTGTTAAAACAAATTCACTTGCATTTTCATTTTTATCTGAAAAAACTTATTCACTTCTTGCTGTACGTCAACTTCAACTTAATAATATTATATTTGAATCAAATTAAAATCATTAGGGTAAATGATACTATTAGTTTCTTAAATTTTAGATTAGAAACACTTTAGTCTCTAAAGTTCCATCTTCGACTTTACCGTCCCTGAAGTAATAAAATCATTTCATCTTAGTCATTCCTAAGTCAAGTTTCTGGCGAGAGTTTGACCGAAAAATTTCACATGACTTATGCATGCCAACTTTTTTAGGACATCTTTTGTCACTTTAATATTTTGAATTACACTTTGGTCCCTAAAAGTTTTTAAATTGTGCCACTTAAGTCCTTCACATTAATGGTTGAAATGTTTGGTGACATTTTGGTGAGAATAAATCATTTATAAAATGGAGGATTACATTATACAAATTCTATCTATTTTCTAAGAATATCTCTTTTACTAAATTACAAGAATCATGCCATTTTACTTGACCAACCAGTATAGGAAAAACATTTTCTAACTAAAGATCAAGTTCCTCTTTAGGTTCTCCTAAGTCCTTTTATTTTTCTCCAACTCGACTTCCAATATTTTCACATTCCTTAATAGTCCTAAAATAACATTTTTCAATCGATTGTTCATAGATTGGTCATACTACTGGAAATAGCCATATCTTCCACCTATGAAAGAAATGTCAACAAAAAATATTAATAGGAAATTATTTCGGAATCAAGAACAAAAGAGAATAAAAAAA
The DNA here is from genome assembly GCA_014898755.1 of Handroanthus guayacan. Taxonomy (NCBI): domain Eukaryota; kingdom Viridiplantae; phylum Streptophyta; class Magnoliopsida; order Lamiales; family Bignoniaceae; genus Handroanthus; species Handroanthus guayacan. The sequence goes on along the minus strand of JACFYI010003352.1, from coordinate 32,897 downwards.
CTTACCTTATAATTCTCACATCCTAAAAATCTTCTTCCCAAATTTGCATAAGTCAATGAGCATCTTATTTTTGGGATTTTTTTTCACAGAAATGCAACAAATTAACCACTATATTTCTAATGAGGGACTACAGATTATATGATATTTTTTGCAATTATTTTATAACTTTTATTCTCCCTCAACTTAACCCAATTTATAGCTAAAAAGATAGAACAAGAAAATTGGCGGGAAGCAATAGTTACTTTCCTAGTTCCTACCAAAATCTCCTCAAACATTCCAGCCATTAATGTGAAGGATTTAAGTGGCACAATTTAAAGAATTTAGAAAACAAAGTGTAACTAAAATATTAAATTGAACAAAATACCCTCGAAAAGTTGGCGTGCGCAAGTCACGTGTACTCTTCCGGCCAAATTCTCGCCAAGAACTTGACTCAAGAACTAAGATGAAATGATGATATTATTTCAAGGACGGTAAGGTTAAAAATAATACTTTAGGAACTAAAGTATTTTTAACCAGAAATTTAAGGGATTAACAGTGTCATTTACCCCAATTATTGCTCAAAAAATCCATATATATATATATATATATGTGAAAATGAACCGGACATCATAAATAATTATGTGGAATGACATCTTGATGATTTCTTAAGATTACAGAGACATATGCTATCAATTTCACTTATTTTCTTGCAAGAAATGAACTTAGTACCTCAATAACTTGTTAGTTCCTTAATAATATATGTGAAGCAATTATGCTTTACATCTTTGGTAATGAAACTATGCACAAATAGCTTGTACCATCTAAAAGCATCTCAATAATGTAAGTCCAAATAATGTTAAATTGAACATTTTGCTGCAAATTGTCCTATGGCTCTTTACCAAAAATAGAAAAAAAGATGCTAAAATCATTAAAATAAAAAATGCTGTGGCCTACTTTGGACTTTTATGTCTTGTGCACATACATGACCAAGGTGCTTTAACATGTTAAACCTTATGAAAATTATTCCTACCACTAAAAATTTCATTGTCTCAATGTATTAATAATTAAATCCACAAAAAATCTTGAAAAGTAGGATTAGAATATAACTTTTTTAATTTTTCTTTTACGTATAAATGGTATAGGTGGGGGTTGGCAAAAAGAAAAAAAATAAAATAATTTTGGTGGAAGTGGCGTAAGTGGGTCGGGCATTTTGGGCCTGAAGACATGATTACGGGGCCCATCTAAATCATATCTATTGTCAAATCGTGAGTGACGTGGGCCCACTACGCGTCTGCGTTTCTCGTCTTGTTTGTGGGCCCAGTAACTGAACTCATATTTTTTAAAAATTATTTCGGCAGTTTTTATGGTTAAAGGGGTTAAAAAATTAATATCATGACCTCAAATTGCTTTTTTAAAATCAAATACTCATTCGTATTTAATTAAATAAGTATAAACTTTTTGCCGATGTAACTTTATTTTAGTAACAACATAGAGTCTCGTGACTCTACAAATCATAAGCTTCAAAAAAAATATTTGGAGTTCACGCAGAATGGAATCATACAGATTAGACACGAGCCAATAGATCTTCTAAAATACAAGACATTTACGAAAATCAATTCATTTGAAACCACGCAGATAATTTTAAAAAAGTATGAATAAATAAGGTATAATTAAGAAAACAAAGGTTTTGAATGTGATTTTTTAAGTGAAGTGAAATATTACAAGGAAAAGAATTTTCATTTTAAAATTATTTTACTTTATTTTAAAACACGTCATAAAAGAAAAAATAAATTAATAAATTAGAAGATAAGGACTGCACGATTATTATATTACATAAATGATACATGGTACAATAAAAAGGGCAAAAACAATGGTAAAAATCTTTCAAAGTAAATTATTATATTCAAATAATCTGTAAAACTATTTTGCGATTCCACAAACGAGTTTCTCCTTTTCTTTAAGTTAATGATTTTTGAACAGATTATTTGGGCTTCTTGAATTAAGAAGTTAATTTTCCTTTAAAAAAATTAAGAAATTAATAATTTAAAATTTATATAGAAAATTTTGTTTAGGTTTTTAAATTGATAAATTACATCAAACGACAATTTAAATCTTTTATGTTAAATGCTAAATTATTTTATGTGAAGTAATAACAATTTCATGGACTTGAAAATAACATGCCAAATTAATTTGAAAATAAAATTGTTGAATGTTCCAAACGCTATGCTTTAATAAAGTATTCTTTTGTTAAAGAGTGCAAATATGACCAAAGTGATATAATTGGAAACAAGGTGCCAATTACCCGTAATAAACTAAATATATATATATATATATATATATCTCTCTTGTGTTTTAGGTAATGTTTCTATCATATCACAATACACTGCTAAAAACTCTAACATGAATATATGAAGATTATCATTCATAATAGGTATTAAGTGACAATAATTTTCATTTAATTTGTCACTAATAATATATTGGTAACCAAATTTGAATTGTCACTATATGGATCAATAACGATAAAAGGTAGTGCTTTAAATTATTGCTATAGACAATTAGTGACATCTAGTAACACTAGAAATTATCACTATAATTTGGTAACGAAATTTTTATTGTCACTAGTAACTATAAGTATGTCACTAATTATAAATAGAGATAATGTTTTGCATTTTCGTCATTACTGAATTTGCTAAAATAAGTTTTTGTAGCAAAATATAATTTTTTATCACTTTTTATATAAATCTAGTGACAATTTGTATATGGTCCCTCGTTTTTTCTTTTTTTCTTTTTTCTTTTTTTTTGTAGTGATAGAATTCTATCAAAGTATCAAGGGTAGCAGTACATTTATACTTATGAATGATTGGTACATGTAATGAAGTTAAAATAGGAAAGGAATAAATTTGGTACGAATAAAGATATTGAGAAATGAATAAGTGTAATCTCTTCTATGCTTAGCATGTACAAGTTGAAAAATGAGTGGTATTCCCATTCCCTGTTTAAATCTAATCCCACAACTGGTAATCAAGAATAATTGGTAGGAATGGAATAAAATTATCTCGAATGACAAAATTGATTTTTGGCCAAAAGAAAAAAAGGATTGAAAGAAAATTACTTATTCATGAAAACTGTTTTGTTTATTATTTTAAATATTATAATTGAGATTTGATGCATTACTTTTTAAAAAAACATGCACATTAATTGTCTTAGTTTATTTTCTTCTTCTTTTTTTTTCCCTATATTTTTTCCATACAAACATTGCCTCGTAAAACGTATAGCAAATGTTAGTTAACAATTTTTTTTATTTGAATTTGTAAAAGTTCACAAGACATTATTTTTTTATTCGGATAAAAGCCAAATTCTGGAATACCAATTAAATGTCCTGAAATGGAAATAGGAATGCATATTTTATTCCTATCTCATTCTTGCATGACTATTATGTTGTTATAATAATGCATGGTATAACTTAAATAAA
>JACFYI010003352.1:0-14978 GCA_014898755.1 Handroanthus guayacan | reverse complement strand
ATTTTGTCGAGGGTGTGGGTGGGGCTGGGTTAGGGTTAGGTGTTGAAAGCGAAAACCCCACTTCAATAAATTCCAGGAAAAAAAAAATAGCCCCATTGTTGAAGAAGGAGTTGGATTCCACTTTAAGTGCTTGATTTATGTGAACAAGACATGGGGTTGAGGACATCAGCATGCTTCCATTTCCATGGAAACATTTTTAATTTATAAACTATCAAATTTTTTATTTTTTTTTTAAAAATAATAATAAAGAAAGCTACTCCTCTTTCATAAAGAATGGCTTCCACTAAACTTTAAGTAAATAAATTAATACACAAAAAAATACCAATTATTGGTGGAAAAAAAGTACCACCTTAAGCTCATTTAAGTATACAACAGTACCATAGCTACCAGCTTTCACTCAGGTTAATTATTCATGAAAAATAATCCCATTTAGATCCTCCACTTAACCTTAAATGTACTTCTGATTGCAACTTTTAGTAGTAGTATTATTATTTTATTAATGTCGAAATCTTAATTTTCTGCTTGTCACAAGCAAGCAAAAGATCTCAAAGAATAATAAAGCTAACGACCCCTGCTTTAAAAAGCTTAAACATGCAACAATTATATGAAACACTCGGATTTAAGATCCATTAATCTATAATTAATTAATGCTTCGCAGCTAGCAAGTTGTACTTATATATTAAGCAGTATACATATGTGTGTATATATATATGTTATAAGTATTTGATGGTAAAATCTATATATGATATGGGTCCCCACGTTGGTGCTCGAGCCAAAACATTATGAAATTCGATGGTTACGATAATTAATGGTGGTCCGAATATTGGACAGTTCGATTTGCATGTGATTAAAGTGGCTAGATTTGAGGGAGCAGACAAATGAAATGTTGGAAAGATGGAAGTTATGCTGTGTGGATTTGTAATTGTAGTGTTTGTGTGCATTATCTGTGGAGATCAGTGGAAATAATTATCAGCTGGAAATTAATTACGTACTCAGATGATACCTTTTGATTAATTTTAATTTGGCCATGTTCTTAATTGATGGTCATATTCAATGTATGCTGATACTATGTTACATGGGAAAGAGCAGACAACACATAATTTAATGTAAATTGAAGAATATCATGTTTTTAAAACATGAAATATGAAAACTGATCTAGGTCTATTAGGCGTCAGATTGGACTTTTTCGTATTGACTCGAAAAGTTATGAATTAAATTTGGTTTGAAAATACTCTATCATGCATATAACAAAGTAAATAGTACCATGTCGGGCTTACAAGAAAATTATAAAGAAAAAATAAAATTTACATAAAATGGAGCAAAATAATGAATTTTAGGGTTGATTACATTTATTTTCCCGGTTTTAAGTGCAGTCGATAAAGTAAATTACTTTTGTTGGACTTCTAAGAGTCCAGCACTCTCAAATACATTAGTGATCTCTTGCACCATTTTACGTATTGCTAAATCTTATATAGCTATTTCTCACAGAAAAAGATATTGGCTGTAGCTACAACTACAAATTCATATGCGTGCTGGAAAGAGAAGGAAAGGTGTTAATGAAAGTTCATCATGAATCAATCTGCAGCCAACAATTTTAACTTCAATACCAACCATAATAAAAAAAGAATTCAATATAGGAAAATCACATAGAGTTGCACCATGATTGGCCCAATGACCCATTAGGGGCCTAATGGCTCACGGCATAGTCCAGGAGACCCAATTTATCCTCAGAAATAAAGAGAAATATCTAAATACTTCAAGATTCACATTTTTTTTAATTGGGTAGATCCAATGCCTAGTTAGACTCATTCGACTTAGTCAACCTCATTCATAGGATGAGTCTACGTGGAGGGATCAAATGATGCCAACTAGAGCTAATACTTACAGGTCAAGTTAGGTCTCTACTACAAATACCCACAATCATAACAAGGCAAATGTACATATTTAATTGATTTTATAGTTTAGTGTTACAACCTACTACATATTTCTCAGACCTATACTTATTTCCCACTTGACTTAGATGGTGAAAGATCTCCATATGGAGAGCCCCAACAACTCAAATTATATCCTTTAATTTCAAGTCAAAATCTGTAGCCCAGGGTTTAGTCTGATTATAATTTATAATAGACCCATTTCCTTACCTACAAACAGAACGAGTTGGCTAGTCATATTGCGCAAGATCAAATCATTTGGCATCATATGTGAAAGCATTTGGCTCTAAATGTTAAGGAAGAGTTTAGTATGACAATTTAAGATATTGTTGACAGACCAAAGAACTTAGAATTGAGCGTTGAACTAGGCCTGCCTAATGCCCTATCCAAACCCAAATAAAGAATTAAATGACCAAATATTTATTCACAAGAAAAAAAAAGGAAGGGTTCCAATTTATTAACCTCATTTGCACAATTGATTAATCCCAATCTCTCATTTTCCTAGTCATACTCCATATTGGAATTATTAAATAAGTAACAGATAGTTATAAATTCTTCCAAAGAAAAATAAAAACTTATGTTGCATGGATACGGGTACAGTACCAGTACTGGGTATGGGGTACTACAATTTTTAAAAATATAAGGTACGGGTACGGCAATATATATATATATATATATATAAAATTAAAATTTCATAAAATAAAATATGCCGTAATGCCAAGTTTACAAACCAATAACATAATATTAAATATAGAATCAGTTTTGCTGCTGTCTTTTGTCTTTGCTTGTGGGTTTTAGAATCAGTTTTGCTGCTGTCTTCTGTCTTTGCTTTTGGAATCTGACCTCTTTGTTTTTAACTCATAAAACCATGTTTCTCACTTTTGGAAACTTAATGTCCTTAATGCGACATTTCACTATTTCAGATTCTATTTAAAAAAATAAAAATAAAAATTGAAAAAATTGAAAAAATTAAAAGTCCCGTACCCAGCCGTACCCGATTTTTTTTTTTTTTTCATTTTTTAATTCTGGGTACGTACCCAGCCGTACCGGCGGCGTACCCGTACCCAGTACGTACCCAGTATGGGTACTCCATCCATTTGGAGTACCCATGCATCATAGATAAAAACATCCAACCTAAAAATTAAAGCCCTCCAAAGAAGTTAGACGATATTTTGCAACAGGATAAATTGAACTAAGCAAATAGTATCAAAACTTGCACAATGAGAAACTCTATTGATTAATATCTTCCTATCAAAGATTATTCAACAATCGTATTAATAAAAGTACAATACTTCAAAATCAAATGATTCTGGGGAGCAAATTACAGCAAAATAACCCACCAAAAGATATGGGGGAAAGACTATGTAACCATAGTTTCTAGGTGTATGTATGTTTTGTGTTTGTTTGTGTGCTTATAGTGCGTACTTTGTGCATTGTGTTGGGTGTGTGCATAATGTATCTTTTGTGTGTGTAATTATGGGAACGGTGTGTGTGCACAAAAGAAATTGGTGTTGGTGTGGGTTTGTGTCGGGGAGAAATATGTGTGTACTGAATGGCAAGAAGAAACGACAGGAGGGAGAGAAGAAGAGGGGAAAGATATAGAGGAGGAGAAAAAAGGGGAGTTCTAATATTATTTTTTATTCATTAATAGAAAAAAATGCCTTTAATTTTTTGTGAAAAACATTCTATTCAAAATTTCAAATCTTAATTTCAGCCACATTTTATAAATACTGATAGGCCCATTTGGTTGTGTTTTCATTTTCATTTTCACTTTCCATCATTTCTAAAATGTGAAAAAATAGTTATTGTTTTTATGTGAAAATGAAAATGTATTTGAATGATGTGTTCAAATTTATTGAGTAAGATAGGTAAAGGGATGAAAAGTTATTAAATTTATAATTTTTATGCATCAATAGATATAACATTTTAAAAAATATGTATATAATTATTTTAAAATGATATGAGTTACTTTGTATCAAGTCAAACTTGAATTTGATTAATATGATAATTGGAAATATTGCAATGCACTCAAGTAGATACTTTTGATGTCTGAAAAATGGTCTAAGATTGTAAGAACCTATCTAGTTAATGACATCTTATGAAATGATGTGCAATATGGCACACGTTTGCAAGGCTACAATTACCCTTGTGATAATAAAGCCACATATTATATGCTTTAAGCCCCTAATATTTCTGAGTGGCTAAAGCATACTAAGACCAAATATTGTTTCACCTAAGAGTACTGCGCATATTATTTATTCTCCACTTGTACAAGCGGTATGAGATCTTATCCCTTTTACCAAGCCTATGTAAAGAGGTATGCTCCAACGGCATGTTTGTGGTATGGGATTATGAAGAATTTAACCAACCTTCAAGAACATTTTATGACGAGAACTTGTTTGCATTGTCATTTTTTTGGATGGTATTGAGTCTTGTGAAACATAAATATCCCAAGTTTTTTATTGGTCTACTCATATAGGCATGTGCCCTCGGTGTTTGGTAGCAAGTAGGAAGAGACTTATGACCATGCACACAAGGGGGACGCGAATGGGTGCCTTTAAGCTTGGGAACAACAAGGAAAGTTATAACATATTCTAAACTCACTTTTGTTTAGAGGTTAAGATAAGATCATCTTTGATCAATTATGAAGCATGCCCAAACTTTATAGAAGCCTCTTAGTAGCTAAGCGTGCAAATCACTAGAAGGCCATAAAGAGCGATTGTCCGATGGTGTATAGGTCAGGAGCTTGAGTAGCGATTGGACTGAGGTTCATATGAGTTAAAAGTGTGATATACCCAAAATTGATGGGCGCCCCATCATAGTATATATGTATACTACATGTGCTTTGGGTCGACCTTTAAGGAGACCAACTAAGTGGATCCCTGCTTTGTCACTACATGAACCTTTCTTTTAAGTACCGTTGGACTCTATAACTGTGTCATGTAGTGTAAATTTGACAATGCTACTTTAGCATGTTTACAATGACTGAGGGAATTCGATCTGTAGAGGACACATGTAGAAAAGGTATCAAGACAAAGCGAATTAGCACAAGTGGCCCAGGAACTAATATGTTATGGCACTTATGTTCTATGGCTCATAGGCTAGCTAACTAATTCAAAAAATATGTTTTAACATAATCATGAGGATACAGACATACAAGAGAAAGTCAAGCATGCTATATTATCTTTGAGAGATAAAAGGCGCTTGATCTAGTGCGACTAAATAGTTTGGAGTACATAGCGAGTTTCAATTTGAAGTTTACGTGAGTTTGATGATAACTTAATATTATTATCATCACCTGTTCTCTTCTCGCTTGATCATATGCTTTACTCTTTTCTAGCTTGGCTACACACCTCATTCTCTCGTACGGTCCACGACCCACTAGGCATCCATATTAAGCTCTAGCCCATGAGTTGAGATTAAGGTTATAGATATTTTGGACTCAAAAAATACCAAAGTCCTTCTTGTGCAACAAAACACCAACTCATAACCCTAGGAATAGACTCTCTGCAAAACTCTGATTAATTCTCTTTCTATAGTCGTTCTTGGAGAATCACCATAATTTAGGGTCCAAGGTTTTAAGATGTGAAAAAAGTATGGAAGCTTCGGTAGAGGCTTGTTCCTGCAGTCTACAAAGTGTGAAGAATCTATTCGTGTTAAGAGGTTTGTAAAAAAGTCAAAAATTTGGGTGATCAGATCCACTGCGTAAGATAATACTCATACTGCCCACTTTGTTTTTTGAATAAAATTTCAATTATCATGATAATAGTACACATATTTTTCAAACGATATATTCATGCCATTTTAGTTCGAATAAAATACAAATAACACTTTTGCTAAATTATTTTTCGATTTTCTTTGCTCATGTGCCATCGTTGATTTTACATGTGCACATGCCACCTTGATCACTTAAGATTTTTGTCCTTAGTTTAGTTTTTACGTATCTTTTAAATTCATTAAGCGTGTTATAGTCATTTTGCATGTTAAAAATGATGTTTACTTCATTTTACATGTATGTATATATGTCATGTAAGCTCTTTTGTAATAATTTTAATATATATATATATATATATAAATATATTTTTTTAAGTGTTCTTGCCATACAAGTAGGGATAGCAATTTTTGACATAATATGGCACGAACTGACGCAATACTATTGGGTTCACATTGAGGATATTAGGTTAGGTCAATATCGATCGGGTCGACCCCGTAAGCAACACGAAAATTATGGGTATGTTCAGATTGGGTTTTAGGGTACACAATAAACACGATAATTGTATTAGATTACCTATCCACCCAATCCAACCCAATCAATCTAATCTAACCCAAATTCTTAAGAAGAAAATTGAAAGATACTTACGCTTGTTAGCTACCGAGCACAAGATATAAGGTGCATCCTTTTTAATTTTTATTCACATTTTCAAACTTGAATGAGGAGTTTCTACTTTGTAATTTCAATGTTTTTTCTAGAACTTTAGATTTAGAAGGACCATCACCCAAAATATCATTATGCTAATTGTTAAGGAATAGTAGACCATATGGTTTCAAAAATTATTATTGTTTATTCCACTTAGTACTTGGCTACTTGTAATTATTGTTTGAAGTTACTATTGAATGATGTATGAAATTATTATGTATTTATGTTAAAGTTTGGACAAATTATTGAGTAAAAAAGATGAAAAATAATCATAAATTGAAACGGGTTGAGTTCTAGGTTGCAAATTGAGGGCTAGTACATTAACCTAATTTGTTTTTGGTCAACATGGGTTTACGTGAAACTTTCGGGTTAGGTTCGGGTTGAGGCTTATTGGGTTGAGAACTATTTAGATAGGGTTTGGGTAAGGGTGTAAACAAATATTAAAAAGATTAGATACACTGCTTTCGTATCCATATTCAATTAATGTATTTGGTATCCATATCCGTATCCATTTTTTGCAGATATAAAAAAGTAACATTCGTATTCGTATCCAGCCATGGTTCGCCATAACGCCATTTTTTTGGTGGAATGGCACCGTTCCATTGAGATGGTGCAAAATGGCTAAATCACGTTTTCATCGCATTTTATAATTAAAACAGCCAGAACGGCTCCAAGCCATTTTTTTCAATTCGGAACAGTATATCGAAATGGAATGTGGAAAAGAATGCTGTCAATCGAAGAAGGTTTGTGATGTTGTAGACAAAATTCGTCAATCTGGGTGTGATTCTTTGGATACGGTGGAGATTATGATGACCTTAGACGAGAAATTCGGGATGTCCATCGAAGAAGGCAAAGCAGATAACATTGCACCGTTCAGGATGACATTAATTTGAGTGAGAAAGTGAAGACGACAACAGCTTGAAAATCAACACAATAAATCAAATACTAAGGAGGGAAAGATGAAAATCCTCTGCTCTTCGCTGACGTGGATTTTCTTATTTTCCATTTAACATGTAATTCTGATACTATATCATATGAAGTACTTTTGAATTTGTAATGACCTCGCAATTCAATATAGTCAAAAAGTAGGGAATAAAATAGAAAAGCTAAGAGAATATTTGTTATGAAGATAGAATCAAAACTTTTTCTTTTCCATAGTCAAAAAGGAGGGAGTAAATTGAAAATGTTAAAAGAATATTCATTATGCTCATGAAGAAATACTCTCTTCCTTTAGTGTACATATAAATCATAATCCTAACATAATTGAAATAAAAAATGAGTGTAGAATAAAAATTTTGCTTTTTCAGTTTTTATAATGATATTTCTGAAATAATTGGAAAAAATTTGTACACTAATAACAATAATTTTGTTTTTCATTGTGTACATTTCAAAATTACAATGATTTCCAAGAGGGAGCCAATTGAATTGGTTTCTTTAAAATTGTCTTGCATTTTATTCAACATATTTGCCTTCTTCAAATAAATTTTGTGTTCCTCTACAAAATCAAAATTAAACATTATATTTATTTATAGAAAAATTACTTAGGCACTTATTTTGTTACTTCAAGATGGATCATTATGTTTTCGTAATTGATATTTTTTTTTCTCAATCTTAAAGTATTGTTAGAATTATAAATTATTAACTAGTTGTAATGAGTCTTTTCTTTATTTCTTAACATTATTACACTTGTCTTTTTCTTACTTTCCAAATCCTTTTTTGGTATATATAATGCGTGGATCATGACCATCTTTTAGCCATAACAGAAGATTTAGATAAAAAAAACAATATTGCCACTTTTTAGCCACAATTTAAGATTTTTTTAAATATAATCTAAAGAAGATTGTGTACAAATTATAGTTATTGATATAATAATTGATTGATTTTATGAATAATATTATTTTTCTTTCTTTATATTATTTGTAATATACTAATTAATTTTTTAAATCAATTTAATATGATTATTTACTAATCATATAGTTTTTGCACTTTGTAAGATACCTCCAAAGCGTGATTTTGATTGGAATATTGGCAACTCAATGGACGATGGTCAAAAAAATATTAAATCTAAATTTTGTAAGAAAGTTATTGTTAGTGGAATTATTCGATTAAAGTAACATATTGCACATTTGTCTGGAAATGCGAAGCCATATACAAAGGGTTCAAAGGATGTAGCGCCAATGGTTCGAAAACATCTTCAAGAATCCAAAATTGTCAGAAATAATAAGAAGAAAAAAGCAGCAATAATAAATGCAATTTAAGAAGAAATCATGAATATTTATGACAGTAAAAACAATAGTGGAGACGACAGTAATCTTGGTGGTGGCTACATTGACGAAGAGGGTCTATCACGAATGAAGCTTAAGCAATTGAGAAATGTCATGAGGAAAAGTTGTAAAATGGCTACTTTTGAGGAAAACATGCATGCTTCTAAATTTTCATATCATAGGGCATCTTGGTGCTGGTTTATCTCAGAGTCGAATAATAGGTATCAAATGAGGCATGACATGTAGTGTCAATACGAAAGAAAGCCCAACACGTACTTTCAGCACAAAAGAAGGTCCTACAGCGCAACCCTCAAGGGGAGTTGATGTTTATATATTTCTATCTAAGCAAAACAGCATAAATGACTAGTTTGCTCCTCAAAAGATAAAAGGAGTTGTTAATGTCATTACTAAATTTCTTATTCAATGCTATCTCATTCCATGCGGCTAATAGTAGTCCATATTATTAGTCCATGGATCAACACATTGAAAATTTATCTGAATGAAGAGGTGGAAGAAATTAATGGTTACATAAGCACATTGAAAAAAAAAAAAGACTGGAGTGTGGATGCACAGTGTGCAATTGTTGGAGTATATGCAATAAACATCCTATATTGAATTTTATGATATACTCTGATCGCCATATGATCTTTCATTCTTCAATAAATTATGCTAACAAGAAAAAGTCAGCTGACTATATTCTATATCTCCTTAATAAAGTTATTGATGAAGTGAGGGAAGAAAATGTTGTGTAAATGGATATTGATAATGAAAGTGTAAATAAAGCTGCTGGGGAAGCTCTCATTTTAGAAATGCCACATTGGTCCCGGTCACCTTCTGCGGCACATTGCATTGATATGATATTAGAAGACATTGGGAAGATGATGAAAATAAAAAAATGTATGGAAAAAGTAAAGCATATCACAAGCTTTATATATAGCAATGACAAACCGGTAAATTTGATGAAAATATAGATAAAGAATAGTAAATTGTTAAGACCAAGTATCACCAAATTTGCCACTAAATTTATAGCCATCGAAAGTCTTATTCGTCATCAATTAGATTTGAAGAAAATATGCACTACTTCCGAGTGGAAAGAGTATAATTCTCAAAGACAAAAAGAAGCGGACAAAGTGTATAAAATCATTATGGATTCTAGATTCTAGAAATGGACATAAGAAATTCAATTTATCATAGAACAATGGACTTAAGAAGTTCAATTTATTATAGAATAATTGGTAACGTTATTAAAAGTTGTGGATCAAGAAAAAAGCCTACATTGGCCATTATTTGTGAAGGCAAGGACAAAGCTAAGATCACAATAAAAGACGTAATTAAAGATTGGAAAATTTACTGGGCTATGATTGATGAATGGTGGTATAGGCAACTGGACCAACACTTGCATGTAGCAGATAAAAATATTTTTATTCAGTACTTATCATTTAGTTAAATTTAATCACATGTGTGTGAATAAACATTGTAACACCTTTTCATATGTAAATATGTATTTCAGAATGTTTTCTGAACCTGATACTATAATACTTTGGAACATATGTGTACACTAATGAGGTAAGAAAGGACTAAAAGCTGTAATCAAGAGGCTTGAACTAGACTTAAACACACAATCTCAAGCCAATAATGAGGTGGGCTATCCTTTATGGTATATTTCAAAATATTGCATTTTCTAAGTGGTCACAATTGTTATATTGCTTTTGCTAATTTGTAGGTTAAGTTTTTCGGGACAGGATTGGAGAGTTTGGGTCTTCTCTTGCAAAAATAGCAGTTAAAAACACTTTACTAGATTTTCTCAAAAAAAAAAAAAAAACTTTACCAGTGATTTATCTCATAATTGTTTTTTTCATTAGTTTTATAATTTGTGAAGTTCTATCATATATATAGCTATCCTTTGCGCTTTGGATCAAATGCATGGTAGATAAATTATGGTGATGAAGCTTCGTATCTTAGGAAAATTGCAATTAAAGTCCTAAGTGAAACATGCTCTTTTACTGGTTGCAAGAGGAATTAGAGCACATGGTCTCTTATTCACACTTGGTTTCGTAATCATTTAGCTATCGCAAAGTTACACAAACTTGTATATATAATATGCATCTTAGAAATGCAATTTCCAAGACAAGATCTTAATCAAATTTTTCATCATGATGATATCCTAAATGAGTGTATTAGAGAGACTGAACTAGCTCTATTACCAGATAATGATATGGAATGGTTGGATAGAGAAATTCCTATTGTAGAATCATATGAAGAAGATGAAATTCAACTATTAATGTTGAAAGACGTGCAAAAAAGAAACCCACTTATGCCATGTTAAGACAACAAAAAAAGGAAAAATATTCAAGCAAGCCCTGAAAGTAATGATAGTGATGAATTTCAGTGATAGTGATGGCGGGATGATGATCAAGGACCACATGAATGTAGTGGTGGTCAAGTTGTTGGAGATGACCATGACTACAATGATAGTTAACATATCTAACACTGGTATGTCCTGGCCACATTACGATTATTCATCCTTCAGCACTAACAGTGAATATCATGAATTTGATTATGAAGGATATTGTGATCATGTATCTTTCCATGGAATTGGATATCATGGACATGATCATAGATCTTCTAGTAGTAATTCAAGCAGTGTGGGATATATAGGATCTGGATACTATCACATGGGTAATGAGTCATTCTCATATAGACAACCATCATACAATATAGTTCCATTGCATTCTATTAGTTCTAATTCATCTACCGAATAAACACACCCTCTACATGAACATTCTAGTTCATATTATCCAACATACTCCCAAGTTGAAAATCACTTTTCTATTCAATTTAATAATCCTTCTAGGACATATAGTAATGATTTTGTAACTTTCGTCATTCCACTTGGTAACATATATAATGTATATAATCTTTTGTCATATTAATTTGATATTCATTAAATGATATTAATCTATGGTATTCAAAATTATTAATTATTAATATAAGCATTGATAGACATTTTTATATGTTCTAATATTTTTCATATTTTTTTTGAAAATTTTTCAATATTTTAAGTGAAAAATGTGCAGAATGGTTGCGATCATTCCGCAACAATACAATGAACTGGAATGGTTGCTCTCCGTTTTGGCCCTATGATCATTCTAAGGAACTATATATCTGACAGATATTAAATGAATTTGGATATATTCATATATATTAATAGTTATATACTTTTTTGAATATCTGTATCCAATTGTAATTATTCAAATCATATTCATATCTATATCCAAATGTCATTTTTATACCCATCATTGAATTATGTTTTTTGGATATCCATATCGGTATCCACATCCGATTGGTTTAATCAATTTAGGAAGACCAACCAAATATAATTTGTAATATAAAAAAGACTACAAATCCGTACTCCAAATATATTTATATATAATATTTAAAATACATTAGAAACTGTTAAAATATATTATGTACAATAATATAATATGTATAATATTTTTTAAAATATTATTTAATATATGTAAAATGCATGAATTTCTTCATAGAATATCTTTTATATATATATATATATATAGTAATATTTTAGATATTATTCATCCCATATGGATAACATATATAGTCAAATATATAAATGGAGTTATCAAAAGGATATATATTCGAAGCGGATATTAAACAGATCGAATATATGATTACCATATTCGTATCCATTTACAGTTAGATATCTTCTAATCGAATACGGATAATATTCGCTTTAATAAATATGAATAATGTCTAGCATAAATGGATACGAATGCAAATGTAATCAAATTTTTGTATATCCATTGACAGTTATAGGTTTGGATGGAGTAAAAGATTGTAATATATCTATCTCAACGCGGCATGAATCAACTCAACATGACACAATTACCACTCCATACAAGGATATAATTATGTATCATATGCATTTCATGAGTCTGTACAGAGCAATGTAATAACTCAACCGATGGAATGGGCATATGAGCCTTTCATTTTGCAAGCCCGCGCTTTATCGGCTAAGTGGCCACATTGGCATCTTTATTTTATTTCTCACTAGATTAACTGTGCTATCCATAATTTAGCTAAATGAGTTTGTTTTTTGAATCTGGAGGGAATATGCTCCCCTAATGACCTCCCTGTAGACTCTTGGTTGGTTAATTAATGAATGATATTTGCTTTTAATTTTTCATTAAAAAAAAAGGTAGTAAATTTACGTGCTCATGTTCATTAAAACCCATTATTTCAAAATTATTAAATTTTTCATTTTCTTTTGTTTGATTGAGTTCAATTCACTTTTTACCATTTGACTAATTGTATATAATTGAATATGCTAGATTGTGTAATTGAATTTAGTAGAGAACATGATATGAAAATCTAAAATTTTTTTTTGACAAAAAAATGGTTGAATTTTAGTTATTTTCTTAAACGGGCCCATTTTGAACTTATTTTGAGTCCACTACAATCCAGAAGACATCTTAAATGCAACTAAATTCCTCTCAATTCCATATATTTTATGACCAATCTTTAACCCAATATCATAAGAATGATTAAGCCCATGATCAAAATGCATCTTGAGCCCAGTAAATCCAGCACTATTACAACACCCATTTCCCTGAATTCCTGATATTCATCAAGGGCTATAAACGAGCCGAACTCAAGCTGAGCTTGGCAAAAATTCTAAGCTCAAGCTCATTTCGTTTATATAATTGGTGAGCTCGAGCTTCACTCAAGGTTACAAACTCATTTAAAATATATATATATATATATTTTATATATTGTTTTAAAATAAATGTTATATAGTATATTAAATATTAAAATATATATTATATATATTTTTAATATGTATTTTACATATATTTTTATATTATATATATAATAATATATTTTTTAATAATGGCTCAGGCTCGTGAGCCTTCGACCCAATGTATTTGAGCTCGATGAGGCTCGGCTCGAGCTCGATTAAATTCGAGTCGAGCCGAGCTTTTTTGCCTCCCCTATGACATCACCCCTTCAAATAGGAAAACAAGTTGAGTAGTAGATACATAAAACTATCGAATATTACTTTAGGTGTTTTTGGCTAAGATTATTTAAAATATTTTGTAAGTTTCTTCATCTTGTAAGATGTTAATCTTATTTTAATAATAAGTTGTTCAAGTATTTGAATAAAAAGTAAGATATTAAAATTTATAAGACGTTACTTTTAAATTTTTTGTAGTTAACTGTTTATATTAAAAATGTGCATTAAGATCATAAAAGAAGTTAGAACGTCCTTAATTTTTTTGAAATGAGCTTATATATAGATTCGAATATTTTATTTTTGGGGATTACAATATCTTTAAAAAGAAAAAAATCACAAAACACCTTTTGATATTTCATAAGCTCTTAACATCTTATAAGTTGTTTTAAATTACCTAGAAGCTCACTCAAACACGAACATAACCACGAATCAGGGTACATAATTGCCTCATGGAAAGAAAGATAGCAAAATCACATAAAGAGGAAGAAGGTATAAATTTGAAGTAAATATAGATACAGAACTTCAATTTGGAGCCCCCATTCCAATATCAGGAGATGAAATATTATTTTGAAATAGACGATTTGGGCAATTAATGGAACTTATCATGCTTGCTCATTTCTTTGGCATTATTGTTTTCCTAATTGCATTATAGTATTAGGACCATTGACTAAGTTGTTTCGGCATACTTGAAAAGGGTTCGCTTCTTCAAACATACAAAAAAATTTTCAGTATGCATGAGATATCAGTTACAATGTTGCTGTGGAGGAGATCATTGAGACAAAAAAGGCAGAGAAATTAACATCATATATGATAGAGGTCGATAATAGATAAATTTCTTTTGATAAAAAAGTAAAGCATGCTCTTTTTCATTTCTACAAGAATACTCAAGAAAAAAGAAGTGAAGGAATTGGATTCGATAACAAAAATAAAATAGATATAAAAATCAATGCTATAATTTATTGGAAATATTTAAGATATATCAACCACCTGTGCTACCATGTCTATATTCCGACTCCGCCAATCTTTGGCATAATTAAAATTAGCCATTCTTGAGTTCCAGAAAGGACATGCATCTGTTAGCCAGATTTCTTACCTCTACACTGCATGAGAATTAAAATAAATTAACCTTTGTATTTAGAGCCCTTACATAATATTATGAAAATTCATTGACAGAAAAATAATAGAAAATGATGGATGATTATTAATTACCAGGATGCATACACAAGAAAGGCAAGAACAGAAACAGCAAGAAGATCTTCTGTTCTGTTTATTCTTGCCGCGTTCTGCTAACATGATCGCGTTCTCGGGTGGTGGGACCCGATAGATTTGATCTT
>JACFYI010000335.1:167593-178012 GCA_014898755.1 Handroanthus guayacan | reverse complement strand
CCAGAGCAAGTTTTGGGTTGTTAGGTTTCCTAAGTGCGATTGATAAAGAAGATAAGCTTGATATATTGACTTGGGTTTTAGGCTATTTGGGCCAGGATAGGATTGGGTGTATCAATACCAATTATGCGTTATGGTTGCAAAAGTTTCCCATTCTAAATCTCGGCCTATCCACCTTATAATGTGGCCATCAACTAGTCCAGCATAAGGCCCATGATCCAAGTTATCAAATTGCAATGCTTCGGGTCCAAAAATGTCATCCTTCAACTTCTAATTCCCTTGTCCCAATGTGCTGAGGTTGTCCCAAGGTCGACTTTCAATAAGTTGCTTTTAAGGGGCTATATGGTACACCGGAGTAGCCTGAGCAACATTTTTAATAAGCACTGAAAGGACTTTGCATTTCCATCCAGACAGCTTGCATTTAATTTTGTTCATGACATCCTCGAAATCATGATCTCTGTGATGGGTGGTGCTGAACGATTTCCCCAGATGCTTAATTTTGTGGTTACATTCCGTCATGCCAAGAATATTCTTTATACTTCTCTCATCAGGAGCAATGGTGTTTTTGTTAAAGTGAATACTAGATTTATCTTTATTCATCACTTGGCCACTCCAGCTCTCAAAAGTTTCAAGACAATCAAGGATAGATTCAACATCAATAGTATTTGCTCTACAAAAAATGATAAGGTCATCTGCATAAAGAAGATGGGAAATAACAAGGGTATTGTGATTTACCTTTACACCTTTAAACTTACCAAGAGCTTCATCTCTTATTAACATACTGGAAAAAGTTTCAGCATATAAAATAAGGAGATATGGAGAGAAAGAATCGCCTTGCCTAATACCTCTAGATGGTTTTAAAAAAAAAAAAAAAAACAAATAGAGAGCCATTAATAAGAATAGAAAAACTAGATGTGGAGATGCATTGCATGATCCATTGGATGAACAAACCAGGGAAACCACAATTAACAAGGGTCAATTTTTCCTTTTCTGTGTTAACTATTATTTTGAGGACTGTGTCCCTTTAGGGTGTGAAAAGATTGTATTTACACATTACTGATTATTATTATTAGAGCAAAAATGTAAGTCTTATTGTTTAGTTGCTTGCACTTATTTAGTTATTTCTATTGTTCTTTAATGATATGTTTGGATTAAGAATCTAGTGAGGAAAACAAGAAGGAAAAGATAAATATACAACAATTAAAACACAAGGTTATTTCACCTAATTAAATAAATCAGCAGATGTTGGGGATGCTAGATTTGTAGTTCAGGTATGTAAGATAACATCAGAAGGTGTCATCCATACAAAATTTGGTGGGAATTTATGTAAGTGAAAACTATGAACTATTTGATGATGATATGAGGATGTCATAAAATATCATAAAATAAAATGAAATATTGATGTTATTCTGGCCTAATAATTTATAACTTAATTAGGTATATAATCAACTTGTGAGGTGCAGGCATAGGGTAATAAATAATTTCGTATTATTTCAATTTATGATTTTTGGGTCCTATTTTATCATGCTTACTTGAGAATTTTACGAATGTAAAACATGAGTATAATAAAATAAATCTGATTCATTTCAATTTATGATTTTTGAATAATATTACCTTCGGATAACTTAAGTAACTTTATCATACAAATTTACCATATTCGTTAATTACCAAGTATAGCTAACTAGAATAGATTTTTAGATTTTTGGATTTTAAATTAGAATATACAAATAGAACCTTGTGTTTTCTTGTTTCTTCATATGTTCCATATCTATATAGTAAGGTCAAAACAATAAGAAAATAAAATATAAATCCGATTTTGGAAAATTTCCTGTTGCTCGATTAAGTGTATATATAGAAGGGAAACAAATTAAAAGAAAGGTCAATATTATTTTCTCAACATTCTTGATAACGATTTGTTTGTTTATATTATTTGGAGAAATTATATTTGGATACCCTTTGTTTGTTCCTATCTTACTTTCTATGAAAAATGTATATTTTGATAGGAAAATGTATATTTAGAATTCAAAATGTGCGTTGTACTATTATGTTAACTTGATTATTTACTTGTATATGTACAATATGACCATATATTTCTGTTTAGTTATGGAGCATACCGAAGCTAGAGGTCGGGGCCGTAAGAGCAGAGGGGGACAAGGTGGCATACATATTAGCTAGAATCGATAACCAGCTCGGGGATGAGGGCTACGGGACGAGGATGAGGACTACGAGGATGATGACTGCTACGCGGATGATTTTCCACTGCCCTTGCAATTTGATTTGTTTTGTTGGATTTTGTTGGCAAACGGGCCTTGGATTTGGGTCGCCCAAAAGGACTGACCCGACCTATATTAATTGGAGGGAGTGGTTGAGAATTTAAATTGGGAAAACTTCCAATAACCATCCACCACCAATTATGGGAATTAGTGGGTTAATGTAAGAAATGGAGGAGAGAGAATCAGAATAAAATTCTCTGCAAAAAAGAATTCTCACGGCAGAATAGTTTTTTCTCTTTAAAAATCTTTCTCTATCTCTATCCCAAATTAATTCTCTCTCCTAATAGAATACAATCTCTCACCTCTCTCACATATTCTCCCTTTGCATGTGTTGTAATAAGAAAATTTGTAATAAATTAGAGGCTATTACTATTGTTATTTGAGTTGTAAAATTCGAGTTCTTTCCTATTATTGGTGATTCGATTTGGATTGAAAGAGCGATTCAAATTCAGTGATTCAAGTCAACTACAATCCAGTAAAAGGGGCAATTTAAAATCAGTAATTCAAGTTTATTAAGATCCGAGACGGGTAAGTTTCCGTGGTTAAATCTGGAAGATGAATAATTATGTTTTATTGAAGGCATATTTGTATGAATTAGTATTTTTTTCAAATTTTAAAACAAATAGTTTGTAATCATATGTTAATTTTAGATATTGTTATGAATATGTAGATGATAATTTTATAAATTTTGTTAATTTCGGCATTTTATTTGAGATTTTATCTATTATTAACATGTTTTAAACGTGTTAAAATAATAAATTAATATTTATTTATTTATTTTTTTGTAATCACAGTTATTAGTGACGGATTTGCCACGGAAAAGCGATGGAAATTCCATTGGTAATATTTAAAAAAAAATTAAAATAGAAAATAACTTTTCGACAGATTAGCGACAGCACGTAGCGACGCATTTACCATATCTAATCCGTCGATAAGTGCAAAACTAATTGAAATAATTAATGATAAGTGCAAAACTAAACAAAATATATATAAAAAAATAAAAAAAGTTAAAAATCGATTGAACTAGAAAACCAGTTTTTTTGATCGATTTGCATCAATTTTTATGCCAACTGATTTCGATGGCCCATTTACATTGATCGAACAAGAAAATTGATTTTCCTAATTTTTGACCGATTCACATGTCAACTAATTTTATCGATCAACCGATCATTCGGGTGCCCGGCTTTTGAAACACTGCTTTTCTGCAAGTTTGATAATTTTTAATACTCAATTTAAAATTCATTTTAGGGTTGACTTGTTATTTAGTTGAGCTGACAAAACAGTCCTCGGCGTAGTATTTTTAGTATACTCAAAACATGTGCTAAATTCCAGCATTTATTCTTACCAAAAAAAAGAAAATTCCAGCTTTTATACCATTGCTTTTGACAGAATGAGCAATTAAAGAATGCAGCAATGATATGACACTCGAAAAAAGTTAAGAAAGCTGTGACCCAAGACCAAGACAGGACAATGTGGCGCAGCCAACAAAAAGATAAATGAGTGAACCATATGGCGCAGAGTCAGAGAGCACAGTATACAGTGTACACCCATGGAGAAAAAGAAGGAAAGGGAGAAGAGATTTTCGATCAAAACTATTTAAATAAATCTAAGAGCTAAGGCAACACAGATAGGGCAACAATGGGAGATGTAGCGATCTCTGTTTTGCTTAAGAATGTAACTGAATTGATCCTTAGTAAAAGAGAACTGCTGAACGTTTCGATGAAGGAGATAAAGCAGATTTTTCTCGACCTCGTCTCCATGGAGGATTTCTCGGAATCGATGGACGCCTTGGACCAGCTCCCTGGAAACGCGAATGACTTGGTCGACGAGACTAGAAAGGTGATTCGCGAAACAGAGGATCTAATCGAGACTCATGCTAAAAGGCAAGAACAGCTCTTGAAGACCTCTGTCAACCTCAGTCCCATCAGTTCTATAAAGCTGCGAAATCTCCGTAAGAAGCTGCGACGAATCAAAAGACGGACAAACCAAGTCAGAAAAAGGTGGGAAAAATTTCGCTTCGCCGCCTATCGTCAGCAGCTTCTTGGAAGCTCCTTCCGGCGATCGGGATTCGCTGCAATGATTAAACTTGAGTATGCATTGCGGGTACAGGATCTGCATCCGGAGGTGCTGAAGTGCATTAAATGGGTTAGACATGAACTAGCCCCTTTGCACGATTTCCTACAGGAAATTGATAGCGTCCAAGTACTCGGGGAAAGACAGGAAATTTGGATACAAGAGTTGAGAGGCATCTTTCTGTTTATTGATGAATCTCTTGCCCACGATGACGACGTCCAGGGTTCCAGAGAAAGAGGGCTTGGGGGGTTTTCGACTTTTGATCAAATAAATCTCTCGGAGGTTATTACAGAGATCCAGGATAAAATTCTTCAACTCTATAGAAGATATTACGCGTATGGATTTGGAGAAATTCTGGTAAATAATGGAGCTAGGTCCATTTCTCCGATAATAAGGTTGATTACACCAATACCTGGTGTCGAGATATCGGATATTGTCTGGGTGCCACGGAAATCAACAGAGTTGCTAGTTGATTTGAAGCTAATGAAGGCTTTACTCGAGGATTCCAGATCAAGGGGAGCTTTAGATCAGAGAGCCACGGTTTGGCTTAATCAATTGCAGCAGATTTCTGTTGATTTGGAAGCCCTGGATGAACATGACACTGACATCAGCGGAGGAATAAAAAATTCATTTGCCAAGCTTGCCTGTCGAAGTAAGATAGGTCGTAACGGGATGCAGATAGCACGGGAGATTCGTGATATAACGGCAAGAAAAATGACTTACGGCATCGATAGTGCTTTGGGAGAGCCTGGAATGCTCCCCAGCCTCCCCTCTATAGCCGCTAACTTCGTAGAGAGATCATTATTAGTGGATCCATCAAAAGATCAGTTAAGAAAACGAGTTGGATTACTTGGAAAAGAATTGCAGCTAATGGAAGCTCTATCTGAGGACGTTAAAAGAATGGAAAAGCTTGACGCTGGGCTCAAAGTTTGGGTGGAGGAGATGCAAGGTGTCGCTCGTGAGGCTAAAGCTGCTGTTTTGGAAATTGACTACAGGAGCTCTTATTCAAGGTACACAGGATTGTTCCATTCTGTTGGTGCCAAATCAAATTCAATAATGTTGAAAGATGAAAAAATTAAATGAAAAGAACAAGAATACAACAATTTAACGTGGTTTCGCGATGCCTACATCCACAGGTAGAAACAATAGGATTTTCACTATACTTTGTAGCGAAATACAAGCTTTCAAGACACACAATCCTCACGATACACCCAGGCACCCTCAATATATGCTATCTAGATCTCCTGTTGTTTTTTTCTAGTTTTTCCACACAAGAATAAATGATAAAAACAGAGAAGCTGAAACCCTAGATCTGATAAAAGATGTTCTGGTAATGGTCGTGCGTGAGTGCGCTCAAAATTGTCTGCGGATACGCCAAATACAGTGAACAAAAAATTTTGTCATGGATTTGGGCGCCCCAACGGCCAATTGGGCGCTCCAGCTCACATCGAAATAAAAGTCTGGGCACCCCGGCGCCAATTCCAGCATGCGTTTCTGACTTGTGCACTGTTGCTGACAATTTCGTGTGCAGTTGTGCTCGATTGATGTTTTTCTTTTTTTTATTTTTTATTTTTTTGATAATACGCTCAATCGATGTTTGAAAACTTAAATTTAAGGCACATTTTTCACAAATCTCCACCTTGCCTTAAATTTACTCTTCTCATTATCTCTGTTAGCCCCAAGGGCAATCCTCTCAATCTACAAAGAATGATCCCTGGTACAGCCTTTGTCATCATGTCCGCGGGGATAACATTGATATTGTGCGGAGTCGAGCTTACCTCTAAACTTCCTACACGTTTCATTATTTTTCAAAGATTTTGTTCATTTACTTCACTGTATCTTTGCTTCAATAGAGATCAGGCTGCCACAAGAATCAACCATGTCTACAATCACATCTTCATGATATTTACATGGAAGCTCACTTATGGTATAGGAGATGTCAAACCAGGAGGCACCCGCATTTTCGATCATAATCTCGAAGCGACAGGACCATACCCATCCAAAGCTGTACAGGAGGAAGTTGAATTATTCAAGAGAGAAATAAAATTTATGCAAGCTTTGTGTGACAACATTGAAGAAAGAGATGTGGATGGAACTGACGAAGTTTTGGTGGAGGAAATGCGTCATTTAGCTATAGAGGCTAAAAATTTGACGGAACAAAATGGAGATATGATTGAAAAAAGATCAGGTATTGATCTGATAAAGGATATGATCAGACAACTCGCTGAATCAAAGGTAGCATATGGCAGTGAATCTAGGAGAATATTGTCTCATTCAATTGTTTGTGAAGTAAAGGAGAAGTTGCTTACAGATCAGGAACAGTCCTGCATTTTTCCCATCTTAGGAATGAGATATACACACAAGGAAGCTCTTGAAGAGCTAATTAATAATGATAATGCCATAACAAACCATTTTGACTTGCATACTTGGGTGCATGTACCTGAACCTGAAGAGCTTAGTGGTGCATCTATTTCAGAATACACGGTGAGGCAAATTATGGAGCAACAGAAAGCAAGGTTCCTTGATGTAGAATTAACATCAAAATTGGATCCTCCAACCGAAGAGGCGCTGATGCAGATGCTGCAAGAGATGTTGATGCATAAGAATTACCTCATAGTCCTTGATGAAATTCAATCTGTTGAAGTTTGGCAGTGTCTTGAGCGAGTTTTCCCAAAAAAATCAACTGGAAGCAGAATAATATTGATCACAAATGAGCATACTTGCTCCTTGCTTAACTCAAGTTCCAAGGGAATAATCGATCCGGTCAAACTAAGAGAGCTTCCATTAGAGACTCAGGGTGTGATGGCAGATTCAGGTGCTTCTAATATAAATAGACTTCCTTCTTACTTGAGGCAGTGTCTCTATTATTTTCTACTATTTCCAGCCAACTTTGAAATACCTCCAAGAAGAATAATAGTTCTGTGGGTTGCTGAAGGTTTGGTTCGTGAACATGGACGTGAATCCGATGAAGATGTTGCTAATCGTTATTTAAATGAGCTGATAGAGCTAAATATGGTGCTTGGTAAAAGCAAAAAGCTTCATGGAAAATACAAAGTTTGTCAACTGAATGAAGGCATGCGAGATACATTGTCTATGAGAGCTAAAGAATCGAGATTTTTCCAAAACACTCCTGGGTTGATATCTAGGCTTGTTGATCATCATGGGACTATTGATTCCTGCTTTATTCAAATTCAAGGGAACCCAAAAGCTTCTACTTCATTGAAAAATTATCAGAATGCCCAGTTATTCATGTCATTCAATACTCAGGAAGGAAACAAGCCAGGAGAGGATCTAGGAAACTTTTTGCGTAAGTGCATTTCAGCTGGGTGCTTCCTGGAGCTGAGGGTGCTTGATCTAGAAAAAGTATTCAGACCCAAGTTGCCAGAGGCAATCTGTGATCTAATGCTTCTGAAGTACCTGGGCTTGAGGTGGACATACCTAGAACATCTTCCAAGATATGTGAACAAGTTGCTTAACCTCCAAGTGCTTGATGTGAAACATACGTATATAAGTGTTCTTCCTAGCTCAATCTGGAGGATGCAATATCTGCGACACTTGTTTCTGAGTGAGACTTACCGCACCAAGTTCGTTGGTCGCCCATCAGATGTCTCTCTAGATGAACTTCAAACGCTATGGGGTGCATTCATAGATGAGAATACTTATGTGAGAAATGGATTGGATACTGCTTTTAAGATTCGAAAATTAGGATTGTCATGTAGGTCAACCTCATCTCAAAACTCTCTCATGACAGAACAGCTAAAAGCCGTCAACGATTGGATCTCAAATCTGGAACTTCTGGAGGTTTTAAGGCTCAAATCACGGGATGAGAATGGTAAGGCTTCCGAACTGCATTTAAAACCACTATGGAATGGAAGACTTTCCACAGTTTATTTGCTCGGAAAGTTGGAGCCATCTGTTGTGTCTAGATTCCCTAGGAATCTCATTGACATTACATTGTCGGGCTCGGAGTTAAGTGTTGACCCAATGAGATCCCTGGAAGAGCTTCCAAAACTCCGCATTCTTCGACTACTGTCTCAATCTGTGGTGTGCAGGAGCATGCATTGCTCCAAAGGAGGCTTCACTCGGCTTGAAGTTCTTAAAATTTGGAAGCTGGAGAGTCTGGAGGAATGGGAGGTAGAGAAAGGAGCATTGCGTTCTCTGAAGGACCTAGAGATCAGATCCTGTACAAACTTGAAAATGCTTCCTAATGCACTGCAACATGTTGACAAATGCATGCTAACAAGTATGCCAGAGCAATTCATTGATAAGACAAAGGTCAGACAACCTGAGCTTTGGGCTAAAATTAAGCTTGACCCTAGTGTTGACCAAGAACAGGTCTGAGAATTTCTGTTCGCGTTTCCACCTTTGCTCAGGTATGTACTAGCTAGTACAGTATTTTCTTTGCCTACAGTTTTCCATCGTTTGGCTCGTACTCTATTCTGCACAATCATTTCTAACACATTCTAAAGTTGCTTAGTACCAATTGCATGGCTTCTAAAGCAGCTTTTTTAGATGTTTAGCACTTGTAGAGGCTAAGAAGTAAGAACTCATATTCTTCGTCCCTAGGATACTGTTAAACCATCTATGTATAGCCTGGAGTTTTTTGAGCAGGTCTTGACAGATATTATTGCATGTCCAATGTTTTCAATATCATTTTTTACGGCAAAAACCACAAGGTCTAGTTACTAGAGGAGAAATTCTTGTCTTTCTCTTCGTCTGTTTGTTTATCGAATTTCCCCTCTTCTTTTTTACTTCGTTATTTTGAATGCTGATTTGTCTTTTTTACTTGTAGTTTCCTCTTTTTCGTTGGGTGATCTTCTTGACTTTTAATTTTCTCTTTACCACTTTGATGAATGGTTGATGCTATATTCGTTTCCTTTTCTATTTCAAGGCATATCCCCTCAACTATCATGACCTTCACTTGTCTACTGATTGTTTGTAGGTTGTTACTTGGCGAACCAGGAAACCACGGCCAGTTGGATGTTTATGTTTCACTTCATTGAATGTTTGTGTTGCAGTTGCTGTATTCGTTTTCATTTCGGATATTCGGTTATTGAGCACCCACTGTGGACACTAGATACTGCTCAATCGTGTGGTACTTGCATGTTCTCCTCTTGTGTGACATTTAATATCAATTTGTATTAACTTATGCCGAAGCTCCTTGAGGAGGGGGGCCAAAAAAAAAAAAAAAGGAAAAAGGAACGAAAAAAGGAGGGAACGAAAAAAGGGTTTGTATTGATCTATACTTTCGTATTGTATGTACAAGTAATTTGCTATAATTTTTGTGTTTTGTGATACCTTATATCGTAAGTCTTCGTTGTATATTCCATCGTGTAGGATCACCTTTTCTGTTGCTTTCACGATCCCCTTTATTGTTATTATTATTTTTTACGTATTTTGAATTGGTCATGGTTTTTCTTTTTCTTTTTAGGTCATCTTGCTTATTATTGAAAATAAATGGATGTGTTCTTCTGAAAATTGAATTTTTTTTTGTTGTTGTTGTTGTTGTTTTTTTTTTTTTTAAGTGTGTCTAATTGGTACTTGTTATTATTCATCTGAAAAAAAAAAGGTAGTACTTATTATTGTTGAAATTGATGATTTTTTTTTTAATACAATTGCTGTAATACGCCACTCTGGATCCTCTATTTATTGCATGGTTTTTCTTTTATTTCATTGTACATAAATATTTCTACACTTACAATCATATCATGTGTATCACATCCACAATCATGTTACTTGATAAGAAAATTTTTTATATTTACAATATATTTATGATACAAAATAAGATATGAAATACCGTTTTATAATGAAGGAACTTATTAAAAAATTTGCCCAAAGCACACCGTGAACACCCCCAATAAAACTGTTATTTACTTCCCGTGGACTTATTGTTAACATTATTATTATTATTATTTTTTCATAAACATCCATCAAATATGATTCAATCATGCATTGTTCTTAAACCTAAATAAAACAAATATCACAATAAACATATGTGACGCAAAAAATCCAATCATAATGTAGTCTCGCCAAATTAAATTATGAATTCTACAATAAGCCTGTAAAAATATAAATA
>JACFYI010000335.1:129168-152435 GCA_014898755.1 Handroanthus guayacan | reverse complement strand
AGCTACAATTTGAAGTAAAAGGGTGTTTGTAATTTTGTTATTTACTGAATTTTTTATTGGGTATTGTGATTTCATCAATGGCATTGTCAGAGTTTTGTGCAGGAGTAGCTGAATGACTTTATATTTTGGTGTCTGTTGTAATACTTGGAAATTAAGCTAAACAATCAACTGAAATATATCAATGGAATAATCACATGTTCCATATTGTATATACAGTTATCCATCATAAAGGTTCTTGTTTTATGTGAAAACTGGTATGTTGTTGTGTTTATGATTATTAAGGATTTAGAAATGGAGTCATGGAAATATATATATGTATATATATCTTGTGTGAGCAAGAAGTTTTCTGGCAATGTCATACTCACCAATCAATTTATACATGCGGTTTCGATTTAAAAATCTTATCTTTGTGCCTTTAAGAGGTTTTCCAGCTTATAAGCTTTTGATATCTAAAATTTGGTGAGATGTTTTGTTAACACGGAAAAAAAAAAAATAATAATAATAATATATATTCACGAACACTTTTTGTCTCAAGGTTACAATATCCAAGGGAAAAATTAATTGCTTCTTCAATGGTTTTTTGGTGCTTATTTTCAAAATTGTCATTAACAATTCAAGTAATCTGATTAAATGGGATCCTACTACATGATATATGTTTTACTATTAGCTTCTTCTAGTGTGCTACATCATAATTGCTTATCGATAATGTCTAATCTTTGTCACTGCTCTTCTTATAGAATTCTAAGCCACAAACAAACTGCAGCTTTTTTTTTTTCCTGTCATTTTATTTCTTAGGTGCTCATATCCTATCGGGGAATGTTTTCGAGCCTCGAGCATTGGATGAACTTCTGCCAAATTGGAAGCGGGAGGAGGTTTGTTTCTCGATTTCTTGTTTGCTCTTATAAATTGAAAATAATGTTGTCAAATGCAACTTTCAGAATCAATACAATGATGTTTTGGCTGCTGAATTTAATGTTACCATATAGCAGTTACCCTGTAGAGCTTCACCTGTGCTCTGGGATCCACTTATTCTTCTCTGTTGTCATACTTTAGATTGATATTTTCAGTTGTTAACTACATTTGCAGGCACCCATCCATGTTCCTGTTTCTTCTGATAAGTTTTGGTTACTTTCCAAGACTCGTGCTTTTCCCCTTCCGTCTCCTTTCAATAACAGAGGAAACTATGTCATAAGGTAATACACTTTTCAGACTTCCAGGCGTGCGTCTAACATTAGGAAACACAATGTTTTCACTTACAATATCAATGTAAACCTCCTTTTGCAGTTTGAGCCAGTTGGTATGGTGGTTGGGCGTGAAGGCTGAAGAATTAGGAGTTGAGGTATACCCAGGCTTTGCAGCTAGTGAGGTATTAACAATTTGCTGGACCACTTGTGTAATTTTATGAATCCATAGTTTGTGTTCTCATTTTCCATTTAC
Organism: Handroanthus guayacan; assembly: GCA_014898755.1. Taxonomy (NCBI): domain Eukaryota; kingdom Viridiplantae; phylum Streptophyta; class Magnoliopsida; order Lamiales; family Bignoniaceae; genus Handroanthus; species Handroanthus guayacan. The sequence goes on along the minus strand of JACFYI010000335.1, from coordinate 150,998 downwards.
TTTCAGATACTATATGACACAACTGACAAGGTAATTGGCATTGCAACCAATGATATGGGAGTGGCTAAAGACGGTTCTAAGAAAGACAATTTTCAACCCGGTGTCGAATTGAAGGGCAAGTCACGTTCCACAATCTTGTTTCACTTGATATGGGTATTTATTGGAGTTTTCGGGGGTATTTGTGGAAATTTTGTCATATAATACATCTGAGCCTACTGCTGTTTAATAGTTTTGATTTACATCTAACGAAAAAGCTTGGTGGAGTATACGGGATTTTTCTTATTTTTATGTAATAGTACCTTTCTAGTCCATAATCCGTAGCAAAATGGCAAATGTAGCCACTGTGTTGTATCATGCTCAGTTAGAGCAGGTAAAAGGTCCATCATAAAGTCAACCTAAAGTAGCCTCATATATAACGTTATTACCTAGGACTTGATGTTGGAGCAAGAGAACTCACTTTTGTGGGGTTGGTGGCGTGGGGGTGGGGATGGGATAGAGGTAAATCTGGTAGTTAGTAGAGTAAAAAGAAAAAATATTTTAATCATTTGCTGAAGTGGTTTGAAATGAATGAGTGGTTATTTCTGTTCACTAAGCATTATCTATCTTCTGGTTAATGCAGGACGTGTGACACTTTTTGCAGAAGGCTGTCGAGGATCTCTATCTGAGGTTTTCAGAAATTGACATATTGTCTATAACATTATTAAGGGTTCTTTGCTGGCCAAGTTTAATTGTGAGGCTATTAATTTAATCTGAAATTTTATCCAATTATGCGCAGGAAGTAATCAGAAAATTCAATTTACGAGAGAAAGGGCACGGGCAACATCAGACTTATGCTTTAGGCATTAAAGAGGTACATTTGACACAGCTTCTATACTTTGGCCAAGTTTAACATGCCTGGTTTATTGGTATTTTTGTTGCATGAGCTTCTTGTTTGTTCTTCATAAACTCGTCATCCTTGTGTGCTTATCTTGGATGAATGTTTTAATGATTCTTTCCACATCTCCTGAAATACTTGAGTTGTAGTATCTTTTGCACTTGAAGCTATGATCCCTCATTCTTGATGCTACAAGGTTTTACTTCGTTATTTTTATGTGGATTAATCATAAATGGACTTTGATCCTCGTTATTTATTTTCCAGGTCTGGGAAATTAGTGAAGACAAACACCAACCTGGCTCGGTGCTTCACACGGTGGGTTGGCCACTGGATTCGAAGACCTATGGAGGATCTTTCTTGTATCATATGAAAGATAGACAGGTATTTCTCATTACCAAATGCATTTCCTGATAGAAAACGGTAAGTATAATTACCTCAGCGTCCCTTGAGGCTTGGCCTAATTGCAAGAAGTGGTTTACGCCTATGCCATTACTTGAGCTGACAAAAAGCTTAACAAAGCTTGCTTAACATCACAATTAGGCATCCTCGCATGCTAGATTAAAATGGGATCTACTTGTAATGTTACATAGCCTCCATTAAGTTTTTTGTCAACTTGAACTAAAGACGATAGGTGTCATTGTAATTTTCAACTTCCCTCAGAAAGACTTTTGTGATTGTAATGTCAAGTAGACAAGGATTTACTAATTGTTTTTGTCTTATACTCTTATTTCCTGATTTAATATCTGCTTATGCAGCGATACTTTCACATGTTAAAGTATTCTAGTAAACGAGGTCAACCAACCACTTTAACTTATGTGTCTTGTTGGCCATCCACAGGTGGCAGTTGGACTTGTGGTTGCATTGAATTATCACAATCCTTTCTTGAATCCTTATGAAGAGTTTCAGGTAAATTTGGACCCGTACTGGCTTCCTTTTAATTGAACTATACATACCGATCTATCGTCTTTGTGTTATTTAAATTGTCACCCAAATAGCAAAATAGTCATGAAATAGTAATTGTCTGATTATGTCAGAATTTAACTATCGTAATAACATCAACTAGCAATTGCTGTTCAGAGATTTAAGCATCACCCTGCCATCGGATCTCTACTTGAAGGAGGTACAGTCCTCGAATATGGTGCTCGTACTTTGAATGAAGGCGGTTACCAGGTTATTCAACAACTTCCTTTCTCCTTTATTTTCGAAATTATAACTTCATGGGAAAGAGAAAATATAAATATACAAGCAGAAGCATTCCATAGTTTCGTTGGTCATTATGGGCAAAAAGATCACCAATATTACTTCATTAAAAGCTTTCTTGCATATATAATTTTTTTTAAATCTTATGATGTTAGTTAAATTTCAGTCTATACCATATCCAGTTTTTCCCGGAGGAGCGATCATCGGATGTTCAGCCGGCTTCCTCAATGTACCAAAAATTAAAGGATCTCACACTGCGATGAAATCAGGTATTAGCCATTACAAATACAATTTAAATTAACTGTAACTTGGAGTTGACTTGTCAACATTATGAGAAAAAGAACTACATTAAAATATATCCTTAAAAGTTGTAATTGTATTATAATTTTATATCCTTCACCTCAGGAATGCTAGCAGCAGAATCTGTATTCTGCACACTTCATGAAGGCTCAGCGTTGGAGGCCTTCTGGGACAGTTTAAGAAGTTCGTGGATATGGAAAGAACTACACAGTGCAAGAAACTATCGTCCAGTGAGTGCTTTTGATTGATTAATATATCTTTTTGTGAAAGTTTCTTATTCATATCTTATTTTTTTCATTTTTATTTTTATTTTTTCCAACCTGCAAATCTGAGACTGATGATTTTATGTAAACGGGAAGTTGAAATATGGCTGTGTTTGGTGTGTAAAATGTCACCGTCTATCTGATGTTTCTCTTACACTCTTAATAGCCCCTATAGCCCGGTCCTTCATAATAAAATGTCCGTTATATTGCAGGCATTTGAGTATGGTCTCTTTCCTGGACTGGCACTTAGTGCTTTGGAACAGTAAGATTATTCCTTATTTGATTAAACAACTTTTTCCTTTTTTTCCCTTTTTTTTTTTGGTTTTGTTTTGTTTCATTAGCTCAGCTAATGAAGAAGAAGAAGAACATACTGATAACTATGGTCCTTGGAAAATTACAGTTAACACCCCCTACACTAGAGGGTGTTATTATAATTTCCAGAACCTGGCTGTACTTTTGCTAAGTCTTCTGTTAGTTGAACTGATGGTAGTGGACATTATTTTAATTTCGTGACCACAGGGGGGTATTACTATAAATTTGTAATTAGGCCAAACTTCAAGGGGTATTGAGATAATTATCCCTTTTATAGAAAAAGTTAATAGTGACGTCATATTAAGTACTCGAATATTACTAACTAATTTCGGCTGAATATACCAGTTATATAATGAGGGGAAGATCTCCATGGACTCTGAAGCATGGAAAACCCGATCACGAGGCAACTGATGTAAGAATTTTTCCTCGAGAAATCCTATACTGTATTTGGATTTCCTCAATTCACTGTTCTATGTATCATAGTTACCAGTGAATTATTAATATCGGATCTTCCAGAGCAGATCGACTATATGATATGATTCTTCAGTAGAAGCAACGGCTATCGACTTTCTGCTTGATGCTAATTGATGTATAAAATTTTCAGGAAGCACAATTGTGGAGGCCAATTGACTACCCGAAGCCTGATGGTGTTATTTCATTTGATGTACCAACTTCTTTGTACCGGTACCCCCTCCCTCCCTCCGTCTCTGCACATAAATACTCCGTACAAAAGACATCTTTTGCCTGGAAAGACTCCAGAAACCCCGCATTTTTCAACCTTGCATAATGCTAAGGAAGGGGTATATTAGTCATTTCAGTTGGATTTTTTTGCCGAAATTTGCTACAATCATTCGGTAAATAAGCTGACTGCCGCTATTAGTTGTTGATGCAACGGGGAGTTTTATGCAGACTTTTACAAAACACGGGGTTTTTATGCAATACCTGAATGTTATATTGGATGTTTGTTCATGAAGAATCACCAGTGAAATCAAGAAACATAAACTGTAAATTCAAGAACGTATAGAAATCTGTATTTAAAATCTCTTATTATGCTATCACATATTTTCCAATTTCATTTTCTTTTAGGAGCAATACAAATCATGATCACGACCAACCATCTCACCTTCGCTTGAAGGACCCAAAAATTCCTGAACTTATAAACTTACCTGAGTATGCTGGACCTGAATCAAGATACTGTCCCGCACGTGTTTATGAGTAAGTATGCTTTTATAATGAATTATACCGATTTAGCTTCATAAATATCCATTGCTTGCTTATGATCTGTGCGTAAATGATAGGTATGTAGCAGATGAAAAAGGTGATCCAAAGCTGCAAATCAATGCTCAAAACTGCCTCCATTGCAAGGTACATGCAGCTCTACTCGCCAACTTTTACATACGTTTGGCGTGTCCCAATAGACACACAATGTAAGAAGATGGATCATTATTTCATGAACTTTTGGGGGGATACTGAGTAGTCTGAGTTTTGGTCTAATTACAGAAATACCCTTATAGAAAATTTTAATACGATCCCCATGCCGTCAGTTTAGCTAGAGAAATACGTAATGCAGCCTGTGCAATATTATAATTAGATCCCCTATAAGTGTACCATATTGACTGAAACATTACAAGTACATCCCCTATCAAGGGGTCTAATTTTAATATTAAACAGGCTCCATTTAGCTTTTCGCCGGTTTAACTGTGGGGTGTCATTGTAATTTTCCAAACCATAGAGAGCATTTCTATATATTTAGGTCAACCTCAAGGGTTGTTGAGGTGATTATTCCATTTCTACCCCCGGTCCCCCTTCTCTCTTTTTCTGAGCTTTGCTTTTGTATATTTTTCCAGGCATGTGATATTAAGGATCCGAAACAGAATATAAAATGGACTGTGCCAGAAGGTGGAGGTGGTCCGGGCTACACAGTACTGTAGAAAGAAGTGTATATAAAGAACCTGGAGCTGCTGCATCCTGTGGCAGACTTTGTTTCACTTTCATTTGTCAGGAGAACAGAGCAAACATGAAACTTTCTTCAATTGGAGGACTTTCTTTTGTTCTCATTTTCATCAGTCAAAAAGGTCGGGCGTTTTTTATATATGGGAATGTGACTAAATTCTCTGGGTAACATGACCTCAATGCCTCCCGTGATTCGACATAATTATCAACATATTTTTGAAGTTTAGATAATTATCATAACAATCTTTACTGTTAGCCAGCTGTTGGAAAATTAAAAGGAGCTTGCGTAAAATTACAAAAACACCTCTCGAAAATCAAACATATTAATTGAAACATTACAAATAGTCTATTTTGTTCAAGGGATTTCTAATGTCACACATGTTTTGTTGAGTTATTCGTCGGTTAAAAATAATGGTAGGAGTGCAATACTAACTAGTCAAACCTCAAGAGATATTTAGATAATTATGCCGGATTTTGGGAGGAGATGATATAACTATCCCTAACAATATGGGCACTTATCTGGGAAAGTTTTAAGCCTAGTCCATATTATCTATTGTCCTTATTTTTGAGAAGATCCGATTATTCATATTCGATATTATCTCTAGTTATTTGAGAATTGAGACTAGTTAGTTGATAATGAAAATTTAAATGGTCTCATATGAAGCTTTGTATGGGGAAGGTATCGATCTACAATGGCATCATACCTAAGTACAACAAAATTTTTCCCCAAATCCAAACTTTGGTGTCCAAATGGAGTCGCATTGAGACGATATTTGTTTTTAAACTGTGAGAAACAATATGCGAAATTCGTAATGAATGAGATCAAGATTGAAGTATGAAATGAAAAAAGTTATTTTTCCATGGTAGTAGATTTACTTATTCAACAAATTTTGGCTCTAATATATAGCCTAAATTGTAAACACCATGATGAATTCCTTTTGGGGTTTTAGATGCTCCTAAAATGAAGCCTTTGTTGAACATGCAATGATTTAACTTGAGCCAAAAGATAACTTTTGAGACAACAATTATCAATGTAGTAATATTTATTCGGGTGTGAATTACAAAATCGTATGGTGATGCTCAACAAAATAATCTAACTTAAAACACTTTGCAAGGGTTGCCCTAAACATAGGAAGAGGTTCAACAAATCAAGTTTCTAAACAAAAGAACTCGAACTAGCTCAACTAGAGCTTGAATTAGAACGTGCGAGAAGCAACACAAACCAACTTGACTCTAGGTTTGAAATTGAATCAATCATGGTAGAATTTTATTTTGACATATTCTTACGTTGTCTCTACCCAAACATGGAACTCATGAGACGAAATAATTTTCATGCTTTTCGATGAAACTAAAAATTTCAAGTTCATAATAAAAATCAAGTTTGAATCAGTGATATTCAAGAACTGATTTGAAAATTCAAGCTTCGACCAAATGAAACAAATACAAGGATGAATTTTCATTGAGTCAAGTTTGTAGTTTAAAAAAGAAAAAGAAAAAAATAATAATAATAATAATTAAAATCATTAAACTTGAGCCCAGTAAATATATTTCATTCTCGAGCTTTATACTTTTTTTATTTTATTTTTTTTCAAAAACCAAACTCGGTTTGATTGCACCCTACACTTGCGTGCGCTTGTGCGTGTGCGTGCGCGTGCGTGCGTGTGTGTGTGAGAGAGAGAGAGAGAGATAGAGAGAATCAAAGGAGTTAAGCATTCTACCCCTAAACATTATAGCCAACAAAAGAACCTGATATTCTAGATATGAGTAATAGAACAGTATGCTACCACTAAACATAATAACCAACAAAAGAACCTCATGAACAAATGACCTCAACAAGTTAATCAACTAAAATTCAATAAACTGCCTAGTAAAACCCATACCATGTAGTTTTTTTTCCCTAAACACACTAACCAAAAGTTACCAAGCTATAAGACCAGTACCGACAAGATTCAGGCCATATACAACCTCTAACAGCCAAAACACGATTCTTACCATGTCTAATCCTTCGATGGTGCATCGGGGCCAAGGTCTTTTTGAATGGGAGATGACATGGGACTTCTAAGCTTCACGTCTCCAGCTTGTTGCAGCTGCTGCTGGTGTTGCTGTTCCTGCTGCTGCATTGAGGATTGTGACTGCTGGTGCTGCAAATGTTGCTGCTGAAACTGGTGGAGCTGATGTTGTTGAAACTGATGCTGCTGCTGCTGCTGTTGTTTCTGGGAATGTATCTGGAGCTGCTGCAGTTGTTGAGCAGTTAATAATGTGTGCATCGCATGGTTGTTTGTGTAGTACTGCTGGTTTCCTCCATATGACGTCGGAAAATTCATCATAGCTCCACCGTTAGCAATTGTCTGACCAGTAAGCACCTTCAGGTGTTGGATCTCTTCTTTCAACGCATCATTCAATGCTGTTTGTCAAGAGTAAAAGAACATCAGCTAGTCAATCATGCATTATCGAACATAGATTATGACTAAATTATCGCCAAACCGTGTTCTTTAGTTGGCATCCAATGATATTTATCATTTCTTGTTTCATCAGTTAAGGGAAATTGTGTTGGTTTGGTATTGCAGCTGGCGTGCAACTTTTTATTTCAATTAATCCAGCAGACCATATAGCAGAAAGTGTGCAAGAAACAGGGATGAAAGGCAGATGCAATTATGGATGGACATCTACCATCTTGCAAGTGTACTTGTTGTTCCATTGTTTGCAAGCGTAGTTTGAGTTCACTATTCTCAGCCGTCAGACCAGTTGTATCTCTCTGTTGAAGAAACACACGAAAAAATCAACATAATGCAGTGCTAATTTTGACATAAAGTAGCTACAGGGAAGCAGTAGAAGAAAATATGAAAAAGAAATGAAAAACATGTCATAGTCACATAGGCAACTTAAAGGAAAAATACGTGGTCTTATTTCAGCGAAGCCAAATTATGTTCGTTCAGTTGTCAAGAACATGAAATGCTAGGACGCATAATTTCTTTGCCTAGTAGGTTTCCAGAATCCTCAGAAATGGATAACAAGACAATTCGTCATTTAAATCTCCTTTTGTTGGTTGTCTTTCTTCATATTAACAACATTTAACATCCCTTTTACCGTTCGGAGGTGGTGTTACAGTTTAATGTGTGTATGGCTCTGTGGGAGAGTATGTATGTTCTTCATTGTTTTCACCCACCAACAATCATGAATTAGATGTCGTATTAGGAGAAAAGTTAAAAATTACCTGGAGTAAGGTCAACTGTGCAGACAAGGAAGTTGCTTCCGTTTGCAAGGTCTGGACTTTCCTTTCAAGCTCAGCTATATACCTCATCTTCCGTTCTTTTGACCTTGCCGCTGACTGCCTATTTGCCCAAATCCTGTTTCAAGATGTGGAAACAACTTAAAAATTGTTTGCATTTCTCATCGATAATCTGAATGGAAACATGCATATGTTACATAACAATATAAATGTACTAAGAACTAGGAAGAGAAGAAAGCAGAGCTTTGGAAACATGAAATGAACTAGAACCTAGAATGAATTATCTAAGAGGAAAAAGATAAAATAATTCTTAGCATGCTTAATTTTCATGGTTATCTCTAAAGTAAAGTAACAATTTGCTGCATTTAATAGTAAAAATCTTGTAACTGAAGCTCACAGCATATGCGGATATCCTGTTCACAGTTGGGTTGGACAGTAAATGGTTGAACCGGATGACTCAATGTTACCCACAAATTAGGGAAAAAAACCAACACAGCCTAGAACATATAAGTGCTGATAGAGTGGTGGATGGACAATACGTAAGCAGAAGAATAGACTGAAAGCTTGAAAAATGAAAAATAAGGAAGCATGCTAGAAAGTGTCCTCAAAACACCAGAAAGAAACATTACATTGATATCAGCCAAAAAAAAAAAATTGGAAATTACGGAAACATCTAGAACTTGGTATTCATACAGTGGGACACCAATGTAAGTCAAGCCAGCATATTTAACTTTGGAATCTACGGAATTTGGTAAAAGCAACAAACCAAATGGTAAAAACAACATGTTCACACGGCAACAATATGATCAAGAAGGGAACCCATAACCAACCATAAATAGAAGGATACAAATTTAAAGTCAAATCTCAAGAAAGTGGAATTAATTTCCAATCACTGCACTCCATAAATGTGACTAAAATCTAGAAGATATATACTAATGAAAAATAGATACTGGAATGCCGGATACCATGAAAATTTATAGTTCTATTTAATGTATTAGGGTAGATACAACATTCCAATGGGTAAAAAAGAATGCAATGCTTGATCAATCAAGACATAAGTCGATAGAGAAACTGAAGCCCACAAAAACAAAAGGCATGGAAGATATGCCAGAATGAAAATATACCTCTTAGCACGCTTGGGATCAATAAGAGCAAGTTCAGCAAGTTTGGCAGCAGACATGGCTTTCTTAGAATCAGCTGGAGATGGATCCTCTGAACCTGACATGAGCATCTCTGGTTTGATAGTAGTAGACCCATCCATGGACTGGCTATGCTGATGCCTAATTCTTGGTTTCTCACTTACAGTCGAAGCCACATTATCAGCTGTCTTGTTGGCTAATGTTGGTGCAGGAGCAGATGAAGAACCAGGCTCCGCTGCTAATGAGTTAGATGATTCGCCCACTTGAAAAGCAGAAGTTGCAGATGTGGAATTGAACTTATCCATATCAAGATACATTGAGAACAAATCGTCCTCCGTTTCATCAGAAAACGATGGTCCATCCAACCCACCCACAACACCGAGATCACTATCGAAGCTAATATCATCCGGAAGGGTGAGAATCTCAGAGTGAGCACGTCGATGGCCCAAATTTTTTGGTGGGTTGTCAGGCATTCGGCTTATATCATGGCTAAATCCGCTGGAATCAGATGGCACACCATGCCCAAAGTGACCCTGTTCCGATGAACTGCCTGGTCCTAATGGAGGCAGATTTGATACTCCCAATTGCTCCGACTTCATGCCATAACTACTATTGGGCGGCGAGAAAACAGAATACCTCCCAGACGGAGGTAGTGAACTTCCACTGCCATGGTGAGACTTATCCTTATCCATCAATCAGAATCTCCAAATCCTAATTCTTCAAACCCCAATGCTTTTACCTATGGAAAAGCACCTAATGTTTTGCACGAAGAGCTCTGTTCAAACCAAAATGAGGCACTACCCTAATACTTAAGACTCCTTGAAATTTCGATGAAAATGGTTGCTTTTTTTCTTGTAAATCTGCCAAATGGGTCATTAATTAAAACTCAAATCAATTAAATTATTTAATCTAAACTATAAATAAATTCCATAAAGCTGACTCTCAATGAAAACCCGATTAGACTCAAACCCTAGAAAGGAAAATACCCCAAAAATTGCAATGCCCACAAAAATGAATAAAATCCAGAAGAATAATTATAGAAGCTAACAAAGATCTGATTATTCAATGAGCTTCAACAAAGAGGAAAAAATCATCAAATAAAATGATGAACATAAAAAAAACCATCAAAATTCAAAACTCAAACAGACCATCCCTACACCGCATGCATATATATATAAATCATCCAAAATTCACATAAATAAAAAATTTCTAAAACAAAGCAATACAGAACAACAGAAAAGATGGGAATAAAATAAACCCAAAAAGGATGAAAACGCGTAAAGTGCTTACATGTAAAAGGCTTTTTTATTCTAGATTTTTTCTCTCTTTTCCCATCTGGACCTTGAGATTAGATCTCTAAACAGAGGAAATGAAAGAATCCAACAGCTTTTTCACATTCGACAAATCACATCTCACATGGTGAGAAATGAACACACATTAGGAAGCTTCAAAGAGACGATGAATATATACATACAACATATATATACACACACAAAGAGAGAGACACATAAATGTCTCTATTAGTGTGTGATGGTGCGTGTGTAATAAAATGGCGTAATTAATTCTTATTGTTGATTAATGTGTCATACTCGATGTGTTTGTATAAAATTTTTATTTATAAATTAAAAATATTTTAATTTTCATTAATGATAAATTTTTTTAATTATCAAAATATTTTTATTTGAATTTGCTATGCGAGATAATATTATCAGAAAAATAAATTCAAAGTGAATAATGTTACAATAAAAAAAATAATTCAAAGAAAAAAAAAACAAAAAAATAAATATTAAAAAAATTAAAAACTTATTTTAGTATTATTTTTAATAGATATTTTGTCATTAGATCTTGAAATAGATTAATTTTGTTTATTATAAAAACGTAAAAAAAAGAAAATTATTTAAGATGTTCATGCTTTATATGAGTGTAATAAATTATTGTTATAATATATAAAAGAAGGTGACATGGTGACATGGGCAGGGCTCATCCGCTGGGCATGCAGAATGGGAATAAATAATATTTAATAATATTTTCTTTAATTTGAAAATGTTATCTCTAGTAATTAATGGTTAATTATTTGTAATATAAAAATGTAACTTTTAGTAATTAGTGATTAATTTTGGCTGATTTTGTTGAGTTAGCAATATATTTTAATAATTAACTTTTAGATATCTGTAATTTTGAAATGGATTCTGTAACTAATGGTTATTCATATTGAATTATAACGTGTAGCTTTGGTAATTAATAGTTAATTATTTGTGAATTACAGATTCTATTTTGACTAATTAATATTTATTTCTTTCTGATTCTAAAATTGTATTTTTAGTAAGTAATTAACGGAAAAGATAATTTTTTGTCTGGTATGACACATTATAATTTATTGCCTGGTATGGCACATTTTTTCTTCTTTTTCATTTTGATTTTTTGGATATTCAAGACCTAAATAAGAAATTCTTCTCATGCAGTTGTAAATTTTATTAATGGCATGAGTTGGACTAAAAAGGGAAGAAATATTAATGCATGATTATCTATACTATCTATGCTATTATAAAAAGAAAGAGTTTTCCCACCTCTCGCCGTGTCTCTTCTTCCTTGCCGAGAGAGAGAGGGAGAGAGAGAAGAGTAATTGAATCCTCCACCGCCACAAATAAAAAAAAATATTCCTTCGTCACTGTACTCTCAAGCCTCAACCCCTCCATTCTTTAATTCATCAACCATTACAGTGCATTTATTTCTTTATAATTATCATTATTAGTTTACGTGCTCCAGGATTAATTGTTTCCAAGACCTACTAGTTTAATATTCTTGGAATGTAAGATTTTCTAATATTCTCACCTATCCTATTGTCAAGAATGAGTTTTTTGCCTAACAATTGTCCCAAAATCAAGTCATTTTGAAAGTTTTGAATGATGGATAACACGGGAACAATGCAAACTTTCAAATTTGAGAACAATATGTTTTTATCAATGGAATAATTCTTTGCCTAAAGGGTCTAAGGGTTTAGGTATGACAAAGGAGGAATTGGAGTTGGTGACTAAGAAAAACAAAAGTGGGCTTAGGCTTAAAATTAAGATTTCGAATCCTTTTTTGAGGAGATTTATCAGCGGCAAGATTGCTGAGGCAGTTTCACGAACTATTGTGGCTGGCTCCATTAGAGACAATTAGAACTCTTTTGATGGTAGGAAGTGATGGACATTTTACCACAGAAGTGTTCCAAAATATGATGAAAACAAAGGGATGGCCGGGATTGTTTAGGGAAAATTCAACAATGCAATTATACCTAATCAGACAACCTAATCGGAATACAATAAAAAGACACATGAGCTTCCTTCTGTTTTCATTATGTTTTGGATCACTTCTACAGTAGAATATCCACAGCTCCCACCATCAAATGAGTCATGATCGTCTCCAATGGAGTCAGCCACAATAGTTCTTGAAACTGCCCCAGCAATCCCACCGCTGATTAACCTCCTCAAAGAAGGATTCGAAATCTTAATCTTAAGCCTAACCCCACTTTTGTTTTTCTTATTGGCCAAGTCCAATTCCACCTTTGTTATACCTGAACCTTTAGACCCTTCAACCAATACAACATACTTTATTAACAATTCTGCGCTTTGTAAACTTTGCCCTTACTTGTCCATCCGTCAGTCAAAACTTTCAAGAACCTCAAGAGTTAAACGGGAAAATTACAATTTTAGTCCCGTAAGTATGCCACTTTCCATTTTTGGTCCTGCTATCTTTGAGTTCGCAAAATTAGTCCTATAACTTACTCCAATTTTACATTTTTGGTCCTTTTCTCGCCGGAGCTCCATTTGATGCCGAGCTGGCACGCCGAGAGTGTGCCAACTCATATCTCCACGTCAGCAAATAGCATGCTTCCGGCGAGACAAGTCAGCTTTTGGCGTCAAAATGGTCACCGGCGGCGAGAAAAGGACCAAAAATGTAAAATTGAAGTAAGTTATAGGACTAATTTTGCGAACTCAAAGATAGCAGGACCAAAAGTGAAAAATGGCATACTTACGGGACTAAAATTGTAATTTTCCCAGAGTTAAACCCTGCTATGACCGTGTGTACTATTCTCTTCACTTCTTAATCTCTCTTTTTTCTTTTTTCCTTTTTTTTTTTTTTTTTGGGTGAAAATTCAACATAACAAACTATTATATTTCAGAAAAATATTGAAAAAGTGAGGTAGCAAAAAACATGATTTCAGGACAATTGTTAGGCAAGAAACTTGTTCTTGACAATAGGGTTGGTGAGATATTAGGGGGATAAAAAAAAATCCTATATTCCAAGAACATTAAGCTAGTAGACCTCAGAAACAATTAATCCCGGAGCACTAGGACTAATAATGATAATGATGAATAAATAAATGTACAACAATGGTTGATGAACCAAAGCAATGAGGGGTTGAGGCTTGAGAGTATGGCGGCCGAGGATTACATGTGGGATTTTTTTTTTTTTATTTCTTTTTTGGGGAAGAAGAATAATGACAAGAGGTGGGAGAGGCACCTTTTTTATTATTATTTTTTTTTCCCCGTTGGGAATTGATGCTTTGAAATTTCCTATGAAGAAAAAGAGAAAATAGTTGCAGACAGAATCCTATAATATATAGGATTTTTCGAGTTTTTTTTTTTTTTTTTGGATTTTCTCTTATTTCCTTTTTAATTTAGTTTTTTTATTTTCTAGTTGGTTTCGGGTTCTGCATCTATTACAATATGTCCCTTTGGTTATCCCAATTTACATGGTACGGTCTGATGCTCTCTTGAGATATTTTCTATCATCTTTAGATGGTATCCTTTATGGTGCTTCTGAGTTTTAATACTACTTTGTATATTATAGAGTTTGAGAAAAAATTATTTAAAGGATTTATTTACGCCTTCTGTAGTTCTCTTAAAGATGTGATGTTTTGAGTTTGTTTATACTCTCGTGTGTAACCTCCTTAGTTGGCGTTAGTAAATATTCTCCTCTTCACCCTTCAACGTAGCCCTAGTTTAGGTGAACAACATAAACTCTGTTGTTCGCTTTATTTTTCTTGTTTCTTATTATATTTCTGCTCGTGCTTGTTTTGTTAGATTTCCAATTTTTACAAGTTGTACCAGAGCTATGGGGTTGTCTTCTGCAGATCATGATTTCCATTATGATTTTTTATTACGCGCAAGTTTGAGAAAGTTGATTTAAAGACCCCATTTTCTTTTATAAGAATCATGTGGTGGCAGTTCTGACACTATGGTTTGGATTACGACTTGTTTAGAATGAGAGGACACCTGCGATTTTGGAACTTTTTCACAGATTAATGGCACCTTTCTTGTTTGCTTTTGTACAAGACGTTTGGCAAAGGAGATATGATTACTAACTAATCCATTTTTTACATGTAAGGATTTATTATGGAGGTAGAGTCATCTTTATACATACTTTGGAGACTTGACAAAAGTTTTTGTTGTAAATTTTCTTTTTTGCATACTACTGTATTCAAGCTCATTATTGAAGTTTGGATGTTCTCCTGTCTGGTTGATGATATAAACTTTCTCATATATAAGTTTGGTATCGTTTGCACTCTTTCTTATACCGAACGATTTCCTATTTTCAGTAAACTATGTAAATTCCTTTTGTCCGCTTTATTTAATTTGTCTTGTTTCTCGTTATATTTTTGTGCTCATACTTGTTTTTGTTAAATTTTCCGGTACATCACAACATTCCCATTTGCACTTTAGTAACGCCATTTGTAAAAATGCTACCTTTGAGATGGTGGACCTGAATAAAACATTTTGCACAAAACTGCATAAGCGATACTGTCCAAAACCGTAGTATAAAGGCATGTGAAATGAAAAAACAACTGCTCATGAGGATTAGGAGGCAAAAAATGAAAAAACAAAAAATTAGAATCCCAACTACCATAAAAAAACTCTTCCATTCTATAATAGTACAGATACATGAAAATAATAATATTCAACCAAAAATTATTGGTTCAATTTTTTGAAAATGAGACAAGCTTAAAACATACTATCACGTATCTCAAAAAACCTATTCAATAATGCTACATTAGTACAAAATTTATAAGTAATTATATCTTTATCTTATATGTGAACATATATGATAGATACACATATTTTCACGCATGTATATATACATACATATATATGCAACACATAAATACATATAGAACACATACATGTATGTATAAGTATTCTGGCAAGCGAATATTCAACACGAGTTCCCATTTGAAATATCAGAACTCGCCCACATAAAATACTAGTTCGAGGCAAATTCCCCCTTTCTTTTTTTGAGATTACAGTGATGGAAGAAATAAGGAAAAACATACTTTTGGTACGATCCGAACCTAAGTCATTGAAAGCAAATCCAAATTCAATTACCCAAAGTAGTCAAAAGTTAACCCACATGTGATGTCCCCAACTCATTGAAAGCAAATCCAAATTCAATTACCCAAACTAGTCAAAAATGAACCCACATGTAATGTCCCTAAGATTCTACCCAATTATTTATGCTATTAAATAATTCAGTATACTTTCGTACAAAACGATAACTCATATTTATCTTTGACTTTGAGATACAAATCAGCCTATTGATAATGAATTAATGATGCATCTATGTACTAATTGACTATACTAATCATTTATTTTAAAAATAAAAAATAAAAAAATACAAGATTGTGGATGTGATATATTTGTCATATATCCATGCGATAAAATAGGAGATGAAATATAAATAAAAATGGAGAATCCAAAAGCGCAAGGGATATATGTTACATATAATATAGATATCATTTTTTGTTGTATATGAAAATAGACATCCTCTACAAATAAAAAAATACGTAAAGAAAAAAACCAAGCTTCAATGATGAAAGATTGTAAAGCATATCAACCAATAGGTAACATAACAAAACCAACTCTGCTTCAGCATATGATCCTTGTGTATAGACTTTTGTGGAGTCAGAAAATGTAGTCTGGCAAGTGAAGGGGAAAACGGGCTACTTCAACTGAAAATGGGCCACCTTTCGGATCCGCTAATCTGACAATAAAAACGAGCCAAGTTTATTTAGTGAACATATATCGTTAGGCACAATCACAAAGAGTAGCACACAAGAAAATGATTCCTTCTGGCAAACTATAGAGGCCCTTTTCTCAGGCCGAATCCTCTCTCTCAATATATGTTTCGTCTCATGTTCCAATTCTGTATTTCACAGATGTTTCATCTTATTCCAAGCGAAACCATGTGAGCATGCTTGAAAAACCAAGACAAAATACCACATTTACAATATGTGACAACACATAAATGTAATATTTATCCAAATGTATCATCAATATTAGTTCTTGAAGTGTGAAATGATGCAACCTAAGATATTATTTTGGCACAGGCGTGTTACATCTTTAACAGCACAATCCGCAATTCCCCTAGTCTACTTCTATAGGCAATGATAAAGGTAGCATTCCTTAGCTTTTTTCACTTCTCCCCTTCTCTTTTCATTTCTGGGAACCAGGTTTTACCCAAGCGTAACTTACGGATCGACAAGTTCATGGTGGTTCGAAACAATAACCATTATTTTGAAAATGAGATGCTTGTAGCTTCTACCTTATTTTGGCTTAGCCTTTTGATCTTTTTCAGGAAGCTATGGCAGCAGAAACAGATACGTCGAATTTCCATTTTCTCCTCATTCTAGCTAGGATGGCAAATGAAATTAAGGAACAAAAATTTAAAGGGGTACCTTCCAGGAACAAAAGTAAAATAGCCTTCAATAGATCCTTTGGAGGCAGGCAAAGATGTACAACTCTCGTAAACAAACTCTTCTTCACCAGGATGTAGCAGTGGAAACTGCAGGTATACAATTAAGATAAGGGTAAATGCTGGAAGATCCAGGTTAAGAACTGAATGTACGATCACAGGTTACAACCACCTTAAATGGATTAAAGAATTCCAGTGGAGCATGTGTAATTTGTACTACATTTCTTGATAATTATTTGGTTGTTACATTGTCTATTATGCATGCTACCATTATATCAAACGCTATGATTTTCGGCGGTATTCCGTACAAAGTAGGAACGAATTTAGAAAACCAACCTTCCCTATCACAGCTTCACCATTTACATCAGAAACGACAACATCATTGGCGCGTATAATCCAGTGCCTCCAATATAACTGGCAAGTACTGAAGGTCACCCCATTGATGACACATCCATTGGGTGAAAGCGACATGCGAATCGAATAAGCAAACAAATATTTTTCTGATTCATCCCAAAGGTTACTGAACTCGGGAACAAATACAGCAGAAGCACGAACCTTGAACAAAATGGGAAATTAGTAGCAAAAGGATCAGGTAAATGATTGTCAACAACAGCAGCGGCATGTTCATGCAAATTCATTATCATTGCAGAATGATTTTGTCCTTTTCCTAGAATGTTTCATATCATCATAAAGCAGCATGATTAGTCACATAAAACATCAAAACAGCTGATGCTTTTCTACTTAGCTTTATGACTAGTCACATAAAACATCAAAACAGCTGATGCTTTTCTACATCTAAAGAGAACGTGGCACACTGATATCAGGTGCTTTCCTGGAAAAGCTATGCAAGCCAAAGTTATTGAAAGATTGATTTTCCAGCCCATCATCCATGTTCAAAACTTAGCTTGAACAAATATATTGAATGTTTAACACAATTTTGTTAAGTTTCTAACTTAAGGCTCTCATCATGACACAAGAAAATCTCAGTCACACATACTCAGGCCGTAAAGTGGGGATTTAGGTGATCAGTGAAGGAGAATATACCTTAACGCCATTTGTTATGGCAGAGGAGCAGAGAGGTGGTAATTCAGGGAACAGATTGATGCTTCGGATTTTTCCTTCTTGGCGAACTTTAATAATTCCATCATGCAAGCGACGACCATGTTCCTCAAGCCACAATAGCATGGCATCCTGCTGTTGACTACCTGTCGAATCATGCACCGAACTGATCAATGCCTCCGGCACACAAGGTAGAATTTCTCCATCCGTCACAAGATTCCTCGTTCCAACAGAAAGTTGACCACTACTACAGTCCAAAAGGAATATTTTTTCGCTGTAAGTAGCAGAAGCTGCCACTACTATGTACTTAGACCTGCTGCCGAATCCAGGCTGATGCATAATGTCCTTTGTATCAACCAAAATTTGGCTCAAGGGTAACAAGAACACATTTACTAAGTGATCATATAAAGTATAGCCACCAATAATACCCAATAAACTTGACGGTAAGCTTCCACTATCCTCTTCATTTGGTAGTTCTTGACCATCACAAAATCGATAGAGAACCCTAGTAGGAAGAGGCAGTTTTACTTTCAAAGACTTCTCAAACTCCCCAATCTCATCTTCAGTCGCACCTTTGCGCAGGGTGGGCAAAGCCTCTGGAAAATTTACTTCCAACCATTCCTTCAGTTTGCTCCAACACCTTTTAGCTCGAGTAACAAGTGGCCATGGGTACATGGCAAATTCTTCTCTCCATGCTTGATAAGCTCCCTACAGGTGAAATATTCACAGACACACACAAGCCCTTTACTGAATATGTGAAGAATAATTGAAACAATAGCGCAAACATAACGTGCACATATCAATAAATCCTTAGCACTCTAAAAGTCAGACAAACCCCAAAAAGGTACCAACCGAAAGCAGTAAAATGACAAACAAAATCCCACATAATAATATTAACATAAACAAAAATCAAAACAAAAATAAAAAATCGTCGGACCTTGAAAGAAGGAGCGCGATTGCCATTAGGATCGAGAGGGGAAGACAAATTGAGATCATCGGAGCAAAATTGGGCCCAAAGGGAGTCATCGGAGGCCCAAACCCTAAATCGTCTGCCGAGACAGGCAACGGAGGCAGTGTCCACAGGGCCTAATTTGGACAGAATGATATGCATCGCCAGCCCACCAACGCTTTCCAAACCCATAATTCTTCTTCAATTTTCACCGATTGATTGTTTGATTTTCCGGCGAATAGTAAATTCGGAAAGAGTATTTATGCCCCTTCTTCTTGTCTGTGGGACTGAAAATGGCGGCCTTTGAGCGGCTTTATACGGCGGAGACGGTGAGTTTTGTGGGCAAACATCAAATAATCTTTGACAGAAAATGTTGGGATAAGTACTGAGGGGAAGTTGATGGCGTTTTTAATATAATAACTTTAATTACTTTGATAACGATGTGCAACTGTGATAGAGAAAATATTGAAAGAAGGAAATAAGAAAAATAAACACTTACTAAAAGTAGTTTTATTGGTGGACAAAGAAATGCTGAAAAAGTTACCTAAAATATTAAAATGTTGGAGTGGTTGCATATTTTATGCAAAAATTTTGATGTGTGCAAAATTAAAAGTATTTGCTTAATTTTTATGATAACTTAATTTTTATTATATATATTTAAACAAAAAATTTGGTGAGATTGAAGTGGGAGATGAAAACACGAGATAATATAGTTGAAAACAATAGAAGAGAAATGGCGCTTAATTAATTTAATTAACATATTAATAGGATACTTGTAATCTAGTTCGAGATATGGATGATTACATTCTCAAAAGCTATTCATGTTGAGACATAAGGCGATATTATAAAGCATTTGTAAGGACAAGGAAAAAAAAAAGTTAGTCGTTTATGTTCCACAAGAAATAAGGAATATACCTAGAAACGTGTATTTTTTGAGCGGCTAAGTAGAAAAACTTTCCTCACCATGTTCGGTTCAGGAAGAGATACAATACATCGGCTAGAACTTCTTGATGAAGGATAGACTTAAATAAAGATCTTATGACAATGAGGTTCGAGATGCACCTATAATAAATCGACCTGAATTTCTTAACCAAGGACGGGTTCCAATATAGCTCTCTATGCAATGGAATTCGGGACGTACCTATATGAGAAGTGATTAGGTTAGGCATATGTGCAAACTATTTAGAATGTCAACTATTTGGTTGAAAAGCAAAAACCTAAGACCCTCTTCAAGGGTAGCTACATGGGAAGTGCATTGTGAGGTGATGAAGAATGTGTCTTGTAATATTGAATAGGAATAGGGATGTTGTCTGTCAAGGGAGCATCAAGCACTTAATCTTGATGTGACTCACACAATTTCTTGGTGACAATGAATCGAGGATCAAATAAAATATTTTACATGTTTATTTAAAAGAGGAGATGCTATTCAACTATTAGTAGAAGGTATCTTGACCCTTGTGAACTCTTCGGCTTGATATGATGAGAATGTCAAATTTTATAGTGCTTGAGCTTGAATTTAAAATTGAAGTGACATGGAATTCGACCTCCACGTAGCGGCTCAATATATCCTAATCGACCCGGTTCTGTTCGAGTTCATCCCAACTGGAAGATGTTACGGTTGCTCCATCATATCCTCGATCTGGTATGGCTCAACCTTTACGATCGAGCTTGTTTCACCACTCGGGGTTCAGCGACGGCATACTGACTTAAGCATTTGAGGGTCTTAACAGAGGACACTCTCCGCGAGCCTAATGTGCATTCCAGACTGCAAGTAGACCCCACAATTCTATCCAAGTTGATTTGGCGTGTTGGGGTCGATTCCAGCTCAACAGTACCAGAATTCACCCTCATCAAAGATATTTGATGAATATGGATTATGAAGAGATTTAGAGCTATTATGTATTTTATTGATGAAATTCTAGAAATCAAGTTGTTAGGATTAAAGCGAAAATAGATATATTAGAAGTAATGGGCAGAAGAAAAGTTGAAGAATAGTTAAAAGATAAGCGGATAATATCGATCCTCAAAGGACAAAGATTGGATCAATCCTCAATTCACTGGTGCAATTCTCTTGCTTGCTGTAGTTCTATGCCAAGAGCAATAACTAGACAATTACTCATTTGTGTACAAGTTTTTATGAAAGAGCTTGATACTCCTCAACATGATTTCATATCACGAATTAATTAATCCTTTCGAACTCGATCAATATTATATCAAAAAATCAAGCCGTTGAATTTAACACGAGAAATTATATTGAATCAGTCCAAATTAAGCTAGCAGCCCAGCACAACAACTTGTTAACTAGCAAAAGAGTGTCACTACTTTGTCCATGAATTTATCATGACCCTTAGCAACGAAAGAAAACATTTGATGGTACCCAATCCCTCAACAAAACCAAGACTTTCTATAGTAAAATTATATAGTGATCAATCATGATTGATAATTTGGGAAAGGAAAATACATATTTTATGCTCATTTTAGTTTCACCTTTTATGGCATCAAGGGCTTGATCATGCAAAAGGTGAAGCACCATGAACTTGCATGATTTGCAACTATGTATATTGAATAGAGTTATAAGATTAACTCATAATTCATAATATGCTTAGGTGAACTTTTGACGAGTTGAAAGCAATGCTGATGTGGGTGATTTTTGGGGCTGCTGAGCTAGAATCGACCCCAGCAAGACAAATCGACCCGATTGTTGAGTGTGGGCTCCACCTGCAAGATAGAACACACGTTGGACTAGCGGAAAGTCTCCGCTAAAACCCTCCGATGCCAAAGTCAATATATATGGGAGAAGCTTTTAGGTCGAACAGGA
>JACFYI010000335.1:111442-127917 GCA_014898755.1 Handroanthus guayacan | reverse complement strand
TGCGCTGGCGGGCAAAAGGGGCGATACCAAAGAGTTCGAGGTGCCACGTGTCAGTCGATTTCTGAGCTACATCAAATGCCAAAACTACTCGTCCCCCAGCCTTCATCATCTCTTCTTGTTGCTAGCACGCTAACAACTTTTTGAGACATGTCTCGCGACAACTCAACTTAATTATTCATCATAGTTCATACATACATCTAAAAAACTTTAAAACGAACTGATCAAGCGAATAAGCGCAATTCTAACATATACCCTTACGCTTTCTTTTGAACCAACTAACGTCTCTTCGGGCCAATTGAACCTGGAAGAAATAATGTGAGGTGCTATTTCCAGTACCCATTATCTAAATCCATTACATTTGGACATTTTTGCTCTTTTCATTTTCACCACTCTCTCCACTAATTTTCTCTCACTACACAAGAATCATCTGTACTATTTTCCACCTAAAACATATAACTTCACTAAAAACTAAACACATAATCAGGTTATAACATGAGTTAATCGGATTATGAAAGCGAAAATGATTTCGATAATGAAGAGAATCAGGTACGTTGAGATTACGAACAAAGTCTAGAACTTTTTTCTTCGTCAAATTTTTATCACAATCGTTTCTTAAGCTCGGCCGCGGCGGCCGGGCTTCAATGGGGCACCTCGGCCGCGGTGGTCGGGCCCTACAGTGTACCTCGGCGGCGGCGGCTAAAGATCATGCTGGGCCAACGCGGCTAAGCATGAAGCAGATACAGAAAAAGAAAAAAAAAATTAAAAGGTGTAGCTGAGGACAAAACAGGTGCTCAGCCATGTGCATCTTGACCAGCAACACCGAGCTGCTGGTTCCATAAAAATTTTTTTTTCATTTTTTCAAACTCCTAAACTGATAATGCAAGATCTAAACATGGAATTATAAAACTATAAACATAAAATCGTAAAGATTATAGATAAGTTTTAGGATACTAACCTTTAAATTTGAAGAATGTTGGATGATTAGAAATTGAATGATGTTTTGAGAGGGGAGAGAAAGAGTTTTTCAGTAGTGGGAGAATTTTTGTGGAGAGAGTGGTGAAAATAAAAAGGGCAAAAATGTCCAAATGTACTTAACTTAAATAATGGATTCTTGAAAATAGCATTTCAAGAAATAATTCAACTCTTTCAAGTAGCCTTCAAATGTCTTTTAATGTATTCATATACATCACATGAAATTCGAATTTTTCCAATGCTTTCATGTATTTTATGTTGTTATCGTTGACTAATTTATTGCATCATTTTCACTAGGTCACATGTGGCTTTTGTCTAATAACTTGTCCTTGAAAATGAGGATGAAACTTGAGAGAGAGAGAGAGAGAGAGAGAGAGAGATGAAAAGACATTGGTCTTTAAAATATTCAATTTTTTCCACAATAATGAGTAGATATTAACCATATATTGATCGTTCTTTCTCCCCAAAAACAAAAAACGAAAAAAAAAAAGAAGGAAGAAATAGAAATTGACTTGTCGTTGGATTCCCATTGTCGCAAGAGGCGATTGATCGCTTTCGGAGAAATTCTTGTCGTCCCTACAAATTGCCAAATCCCAGATTAGATGACTTGTCGGTGCAAGGCTACCTTTGTTCAGATAATTATATTGGCACAAAATAACTAAGATAAGAACAACTAAAAAGAATGAATATTATTAAGAATTACAAAGGAAAATAAGAGGAACATTTGGAATCGCGATGAGGGGAAATGATAATTTCTTCTTTCTTACCTTTTTTCTTCCTTTTCTTATCCTTTTTTCATTTAAAAAAAAAGAAAGAAAGAAAGAAAGAAATCCACACCACACGGGGAATAAATTTTGACAATCCCAGTTCCCAATTTGTCATATATATTTTAAAGTATCTTATTTCCAGTATTATTTGTAATCGTATATGCTTCTGTTTCTTCTTCTCAACCTTCAACTACCACTTTGAATCCTCTATTTTAATTCGTATTTCATTTCCTATTCCATTTTATAAATATTTTTTGAATGTATACATCTACACTCCTATATTTTTATCAAGAAAAATGGATAATTGCACCATATCCCCCCGTGAAATTCGAAATGAACATCATAAATCATGTGATTTTAAAATTAGCACATTAAACCCTGTAAAATTTGAAATATGCACTATAAACCCTGTAATTTTAAAATTAGCACACTAAACCTTATCTTTTTTAAAAATAACACACTAAACACCCAAAATTTACATATTGACAAGGGATGATTGGCTCTATTAAACAAAAAGAGAGGGTTTAATATGCTAATTTTAAAATCACAGAGTTCATGGTGCGTATTT
This sequence comes from Handroanthus guayacan, assembly GCA_014898755.1. Classification (NCBI taxonomy): domain Eukaryota; kingdom Viridiplantae; phylum Streptophyta; class Magnoliopsida; order Lamiales; family Bignoniaceae; genus Handroanthus; species Handroanthus guayacan. Next base: position 125,610 of record JACFYI010000335.1, on the reverse strand, counting down.
CAAATTTTATAGGGTTTAATGCGCAAATTTTCAAAACACAGGATTTATGACGCTCATTTCGAATTTTACAAGGGGTATGGTGCCATTAACCCTCAAGAAAAATTTAATACACTTAACGTGTACATAAAATACGAAACAGAAAATATAACACCATTATGAAATAGCGACTCCCAACCGCCAATTACCGAGTAAAGTTATTATTTGATTGAACTCAGGTGAAGTCAAGATCCAAATCCAAAATATAAATTCTCACGATAGCGCGACTAGAAACATTAGATTCAATCAATACAATGTTCTGGACCGATAAAAATCCAAAACCCGATAAAATCCATGATCCAAATAAAAGGGAAGAACACTACCCCAAATAACCAACCAGTAATCATGTTTTTAGAGAAATCAAATTGTGTCAACTTCGCAACCAATCTACTCCTTTTGAAATTACGAACATTTTTAAAAATAATGAAGTCTAATCCATCGAATATTCGAATAAATTAGAAACGCCATTAATAACCCTACGACCAAGAAGTAAATGTGGCGTAGGTTGTGGTCCCAGCAATAACATAGCCAGGCAGAGCCTCCCCCTAACGTAACCTCCTACCAGTTGACCCCGCAAACTGACATGCAATACATCGCATCAAGCAATAATTGAACGTAACGTAATTGAACAATCTCCCTTTCTTTTTCCCAGCATTGGTAGGATTTAACTATTTGATAATAGGGACCCCATTTTGAAATTTGCACACCAGAATACATCACCCGTGTCCTCAATCTAGCAACTGATAGTCTATTTCCAATGTGAAAAGCAACATATGAGGGTTACAGCAGATTGGGAAAACTTGCACTTTTGATCCTATGACTTTTGATCTCGATTATTAGTAGTGTGGCTTTTAAACCAGCATTACTTCAACAAGCCAAGACAATAGCATTGCATTCGACAAAAGTTTGGCTTGTGTAATCTGTAAAACATTGTACATTGAGGAGAGTTTCTTATGACACCCACAGTTTCAAGAATTTGTAATCAGTCTGTAATGTTTCTTATGACACCCACAGTTTCAAGAATTTGTAGTCAGTCAGTAATCGGACTGCAAGATTTTGTTGGTAGATTTGTCTTCAAAGAACAACATTAGTTCCCGATCAGATAGTTGTGATCCAATCTAAACCTCGGAGTAGTTCATTATATTGTTATAGTTGACTTAAGATTTTCGATGATCCCAGGTCGAAAATATTACTCATTTTTTGGTTCTCAGGATTCCAGATTGCCAGAAAGAATCAAGATTACATTGCTCGTAGTTTTAAAGATGGAGGGAAAAAAGTTTGCCTCAAAGAAAAATGATGAGTTCATTTAGAAAATCGTTGCACTATGCTGTAACTTCGCACTAGTTAAAAAAAAGCGCACATTGTTAGGTCTTCTTCCAATACTAATAAAGTCAGAGTGTATCTTGGTTGATTTTGAGTAAAATCTTAAATACCTTGGTGATAGTCATTTGTTGGCTACCATGTCCAAAAAGTAGTTCGTTTATCGATTTTAGAAGTTCACTTGAGATACTGATCTCTCCTCAACCATCCATTAATACGATGCTAGACTTAGGCCTCAAATGATCAAAAACATACAAAGTTTATTGAGTATTTTTGCGTTTAATTGTCGATCCAAAGACCATTCATGCGCCCTAACGGCAGAGATAGCAAAGATGAATATATTAAGTCATTATTTAGAAATGGGTAGTTAATATATGTCAATAGGACCTTGATTTTACTACAAATAATTAACTTCAAATAGTTGCTGATATATTTCTCTGATATTAAACTTACCAATACATTAGGGTTTCAAGAAGTTTTATATGGGTTTCTTTTTTATTTTTTATTTTTTATTTTTAAATATATCTGTAGTTTGCCTGGGAAATATTTAAGGAGAAAACACATAAGAGAAATGTGGTCAGCTTATGGGGAAGATATGTTTACAAATATAAGTTACACAAACTGAAAAGGGTCATAATACCTCACCGAATAACTAATAGCTATTAACTAAAGCAATAGTTGAAAAATGGGGAGAAAAAAAAAAGGTAGCGGAGGGGGAGAGAGTTTCCATAATATGCAGAGATATTCTAAGATCAACAAACAAATATTGTACTTGCATCTACCATGAATATATTATGTATGCCCTAAGATAATATAATCATCAACATGATAATGACCAGTAAGAAATGCAGATATCATGCGAAAGCAAAAAAGAGGAAGGCAGTTACAGAGAAGATCGCTTTTCATAGTGGAAACTCAAAGGTAAGACAACTATGGAACGCATACTAAACCCACCCGAACTCTGCACCTTACTATTGGCTCACGACAGATCTTGACCTACTGAGGAGGGGTAATCTACATAGCTCCATAACTTAAGCAAGGTAGTCGGAAACTCCAACAGCCTTAAGGCTCTCCTAGCCTACATAAGACACCTCCGACATGATATGGTAATTTATCATATAATTACTAGTTCCTAAGTGTCCTCCCAGTATTATCAGCCTGACACATGAGATGGCCGTTGTCAAATGAAAAAATAAATGCATGCTCATATATTTCCAAGAAAGTCCGTTAGAGTTGAAGAAACTAGCAAACAAATAGTTGACATAAACATCAGAACTACCTCAGCCAAAATGCATAAAAATGAAACTGTTTTCTGTATATCTGAAAGTTGAATGTTACCTAGACAACTTTCATTGAAAAGCCAGTGTTTTACAACTTCCCCTCATAGGCAGACCATCATTCATGTGTACTACTAATTCAAACTTAGGAAACCAGAATAGATTATAATGGACTAATCTTATAACTAGTTCTTCCCTTCTCCATTTTAATCAAAACGCAACCTCAACATGAAACTCCTCCTGCAGCAACAGATTGAAGGAAGCCTAGACAACTCTTAATGAAGAATTCACTTTTGTGATGCCCCTATTTCAATGGACTGCTTAGATCTTAATCTGGATTCTCGAATTAACTTCCAGCTAATTTGAACATTTTGATTCAGCAGAAATCAGATACAGTGCATGAGGTGTCATCATATATGTTGTTTATGAATGCACAAACCCACCATGTGACTTTAACTTCCATACCAATCATATAATTAAGGAAAGCAATCTCTCCCAAATCCAAAGATTACATTCTGCTTCTATCCTATTCTCACTCTAGAACTCTGCATGACAAATAGCCATCTTATAAACACAAAAAACAAAGAAAACAGACATGAGACATCATGACCGGTATGCAATACCAAGCAATAGTGTGACAAAACCAAAAGATGAGTAAATAAGTTCAGTGGCCATGCCCTTATGATGATGTAGGTATTCGGCCATTAAATTAGCATCTAAAGGCTGAAACAACTGTTACAACAGACCAGTCTCAAGTGTCAGTGCTGCCGTTATAGATTACTGGGAGGGCATCACCTTCAAATTATTAAAGTGGCTAGCAATACAAACAAGACGTGACTACAAAAAAGCTGGTTTGTAAGCATATAACATCAGCAACATCTTTTCTTGGATTAGATTGCCCCAATAAGTTTGTGGAAACCTATAGATCTTAAAGTTTTGCACTTCTAATAGAACTAATAATTCTAAGATCAGCAGTCAATCACTAAGAGCGTCTCCAAATGAAGAGTCAGACTAATTGCTATTCCAGAAGGCCATCCCCGAGTAGGCACTTTTTTACTTCCCAAGAAACTTTCAAAATCATTAGAACACGCCAGGTGAAGCAAAACTAGCTCAATCCCCACAGCACATTTCACAAAGATACTAGAGATATTTCTACCCTCTGGAGCAACCTATTGCCAAACCATGTGCATTGACTACTTAACTTTACAAAATACTTTTCAGACCCTTGAAACATTTTCAACAGCGATTTAACATAGCAGTGCCTCTCCCTCCTATCAAACTATTTAATCTCAGAAAGTGAGATGCAGAAATTGAAGAAAACATCACAAAAATCAGCATGAACATGGCTCAAGCAAAAACAATGCAAAAATTTCAGCACTTCAGCCGGAAAATATAAAGAAACAGATAAAAAGCATCGACTGACAGTATGTAGTTTACCTGATTGAGGATGTACATTCAGTGAGTCCCAGCACCCTGCCCAGGTTGATTACCTGCTGGTTGATGTATTCGAGAGAGAAGATTGGCTGCAAATAGAAGTGTTGTTTTGTAACGTTCATTTTTATCAGCCTCACTTTCAGCAGTTTCCTGGATCAACCCAGGTGGAGTTGTCTGAAGCTGCTGAGTTTGGTGTGGAAGCTCCACCTCAGAAGGCATATAGGGCTGTGGCTGGGAAAAACCACTACCATGAATGTGATTCGATAATGCCACAGGATATGGTGGTTGCTGACCAAGAGATGGATTATAGAACCTTAGAGCATCTGTTCCATTATCTATCCCCTGAACCCTCAAAACATCATGCGAACTGTCCTGTTGATAATGCTGGTTGATCTCTGGTGCCAGTGAAACTGGCCCATTATGAAGAGGAATTACAGGAGCCATTGGTTTAGATGTAGCGGCACTTTGAGGTGTAAAATTGATTGTGCTGTCGTGCATCTGGCTGTATGAATTCAATGTTCGATTGAAATGGCTACTCATGTTTGAAGCCATAGGAGTAGCCTGAGCTGCTTGCAGATGCTGCAACTGGGAGTTGATCTCGCTACCCAGCTGCTGATGAAGCTGACCATTGTGATCTAGGGCCTGATGTTCCTGCTTCCAAGGAGTTGCAATAGTGCCTGGACCAGTAGCAACGTTTGATGTCGGACCCAGCGCGGAGGATGTCTGCGGTACTTGTGCTGTTTGTGAACCAGAAGCACCAGTATTGGCAGGTAGCAACGAAGTTAGAGTAGCAATAAGTTCGGGTGTCAAAGTTAAGCCAGCCTGGGATGCTATTATAGTCGGTGGAATAGAGTGTGCAGGGAAAGAGCTAGTCACAGGAACAGGCGCTTTTGAAGGCAATCTTGAATCCTCGGGAACAACCCTTGAATTATCCAAAGTTAAAGCCCTTTCATCTGGAGGAATAGCATTAAATCCTACATGCGATGTAGTCATTTTGGGTGGATCTGCATACTGAGGATGAATAGATTGTGGGTTCATCTCTATAATACTAGGGGCCACTTGAGGAAATTTCAGAACTACACCATAAAGGCGTTCTGGTCCAGAAACTTTAAGGACTTTAGTCAGGAAGTCAGAAGGAGGTACCAAAAATAAGGTGGTACCATCATCAAACTTTGCAACTCCGGCCCTGTCTCTTGAACCCAGATATCTCAGAAACTCCGTATATGACGCAAAATCCTCTTCGCTATCGGGCAAGAAGAAAACAATATTGAACCCAATAGCATCTTCATAATGTTTGCTCAGCAAGTCCAATCCAGTTCGTGCTGAGCAATTAACCACATCAGGACTGCCACAAAAGAACATCCAGAAATAGACTGAGATGTTAACATAAAACATCAAACAATTATATTTAAAATCCAAACTTGAAAAAGTGATATTGTCAAAACATATCTTAGAATTTTCCTAAAAAGAATGGGAGAACATCAAACACATATTCAATAGAAAATTGTAGCCAATAATCAGGAACCACCACTGTTTTCTGCAGCAGTCAACAGTAGGGCAGCAAAATTGACACACTAACTAGGTTCCAGAGACTCTCTGTTTTTCTTCCACAGTTCACCAGTAACATATACATATAGAAAGCTTGATAGTTTTTAACTAGGAGGACAACTGCAAAAGTTCGTGCTCTTGACATTCGCATCTGAATGAGAAGCATATTACCCATAGTAAAATCCTCAAGACATGGAGCATTGGAAAAGAGCACGACGTAGACATAGTATTAATTATAGCTTTAGAAACATCTAAACTTGCTGTACATAGCCTGGTAAAATATTGCCCCATGCATCAGCAGACAATAGAATCATAGTGAACAGTTTATCTTATTCTTTGATAATCCAATAGTGGATGCTATAGGTCTTTCTTTTACTTGCATCTTCCCAAACAAAAAAGGGTTCGCTTTGTTTGGGATGAACTCGCAAAGACTTGAACCTGGGTATAGTGAACTTTATACTGAACATGAATAATTGAATCTCCCAAACCCTCATAAAACTAGATCATAAAGGGTAAAAGGTTCTTGTAAGATTGGCGACAGAGAGGTTATAAAATGCTTCTCTAGAACCCAGAGGAACACCAATTGGAATATCTAAAATTCTAAATTAATACCTACTATATCATAAGCCAGAAGATATGAACCAACAAAAGGCCAAGTTTAAATATTAAGTCTCATATTACTTCTAACAAGATGGAGACAAACCATAAACTAGCCTAGCAGTCTCGTTAACCAAAAACTTTCCCTGATTTTGAAAAATTATGCATTTAGAATCAAGAGGCATGCATTTCAAAACAAAGTTAGGTATATATCACCAAAAACTATAGTACAAGATATTATAGAATTGTTTAACTTACATATCAACACCAAGTCCTTCTCCAATAGGCACACAACGAGCACGACAAACAGGTGTTCCGCCTTTTGCAATAAGACCCCGCCATATGCAATCACTTTCAATATGGCGCTGTCCAAGTCCACCAGTTGTGCCTCTTGTTAGAGAAATAGAAGCTCCAGCACGACTAAGTGAATGCAGCTGCTCACCCAATCCAGCTAGATTTTCTCTATGAGAAGGCAAAGCAGAATCAATCCTTGACCTTTTAGATTCTCTTTGAAGTTGGTTTGCATCAAAGACATCCCATGCTCCAGGTGCAGATCTGTTTGGTACATTCAAACTTGCTGAAGGCAAAGAGCCTATTACAGGGGTGGGAGATGACCTTCTCCAAGTTGATCCTCCCATCAGAGGTTGGGGACCAGCATTCTGCAATTTACGAACAGCAGCCAAGTCGATCAATTCTGGGCCATGAAGCGTGGGTTCAAAGGTACTCTGAGGACCCAAGGGTGGCCTAATATGTACATCAGGTCCACGTATACCTAGGGATGGTGGCCGTCCAGGATTACTGCCCAGTAAAGCAGGGCGACCAAGACCAAGAATGTCCATCTGAACTGGTTGAAATGAATATTCGCTAGCTTGTCCTCCCATTCCAGGAAATTCAGTGTTTGAATACTCGATTAAAATTCTTGGATCATTAAAGAGCTTTCCCTCTAATCCCTCTTTAGCACGTCTTGCTTCTTCAACACTTCGGAATTCTACAAATGCGTAATTCCTGTCACTGAATGTCTTTATCCTCTCAATCTCCCCAAATAAAATCATGGCATTGTGAAGCATATCTTCTTCAATGATAACAGAAGGAGGATAGCTTATTAACAAAACATTACTAAGTGGCACATCTCCATGTTGCGATCCCAGAGCAAGGAATTGCTGCAGCAAACACCAGAAGAGAAAGTTAAATATAAACTGAAGCTAATAGAAGGACATACAAGGACACACACAGTCAATTAGCATGTGGAAAATATATTCCATTGGAACTAGCTGCTCTCACTATCTACTGCCCCCATAAAAAAATAATAATAATAATTAATAAATAAATAAATAGAAAAATTAAAAAAAAAAAAAAGGAAGAAGAAGAAGAAGAAGAAGGAAAAAATATCCAACTATCTAAGTGATAAAACCAAAGGTTCCCCCCTCCCATGCACCGGATTGCTGCCAGGAAGCTCCTACAAGCAATGTGCTCAAATTACTCAACTTCATGAACGATATTCCGATCCCACACATTAATGAAATTCTCATTATCACAAGATGCTTATCAAAGTTAGCACTCACATTGTTCCTTTTGGACCCAGAAAGACTAGCCTCGGGATATTTGTTCAAGGAATCTTGTCCGATCCAGTCAAAATCAGAAGGCACCATATTCCTAGCAGCCAAGTGGCCAATGTTTGCATCTGGACCCTGCTCCTGTAAGATTTGGAAGACAACCAAAGTACCAATGATGAGAGGAACATTCACATAATAATCCTTAAGTAGAGAGAACTGACATAACAAGCCACCAAAGGATCAAAGATTTTTCACTTTCCAAAGAAGGACAGCAAATAGAAACAAATTTAGGCTCTGGTAGACTGCAAACTCAAACTAAATAATGTGTATAATTTACATCCGTAGCCATTTGTAACTAACAAGCTTCCCCAATCCAATTTATCGCATCAATTGTGCAAGCCAGACAAAGCTTTATGATTGTCAGGCCTTATTATAATCTTAGCAGCTACCCCTAAGAAGATGAGTAGCCGCTTATAAACTTATTACAGCACATCAGATAAGACAGCAGCTAATGGATCAGACCAATGCCATACTTCATACAACAGGTCAGGAAATGAGTATGAGATTCCAAGCGACAATTCCTAGAGAATTGCTGAATCAGTCTTTGGGAAAAGTTAACTTACTCTTTTCGAGGGTTGTGACCTAAGATAATCCACACGTAGCTGAGCACCACCGATTCGTTTACCATTCATGCTCTTCAGTGCCTGAATAGCATCTTCTAGACTAACATAATCAACATATGCAGTGTTTCGGTCTCTGAGGAATCTAATTTCCTGGATTTTGCCAAACCTGAGGAACTCTTTCTCCAGTTGTTCTTTGGAAATAGATTGGCCGATCCCAGATACCCAGAGACTCTTACATGGTTTAGCCTGCAAACAAGATAGGTTATGCATTCAAAAGAGTGAACATTATGATAGCAGCATAACACATATAGCAAAAGTTTTTAGAACCTTCCAGCACCATGACTGCATAACTCACATAAAGGGCAAGACTCATATTGCCATGGTGCTTTCCATATTATAAGGCAAGAGCATGCATAAGTTTAAATTTGCATATATATATATATATATATATTAATTTGCACATATTTAACATGACACACGTTAACTTAATATTTTTGTCATCAGTTTATGACAAGCACACCCTTAAACCTTTAACTCACGTGAATATCCTAACGTATAGCTATATGCATTTCATGAAAGAGACTGCCCTACACCACTCACTCAGGCACCCAAGTGAGAACCAGCCATAGAACAAAACTCTAAAGTCTAGTTATTGTTACTCTAATTAATCTACCCAACTAGAGGTTGGGTAAATATCCAATTGCTACTGTGCATGTGGTTCTTACATAATTCAACTGTCATTCCAGTTTAAAATCATCGAACCTCAATGAAGTTCAAGGTTGACAACAGTTTAAGTACACAGTTTTAAGAATGGTAAGTTTTCATTGCTAGCTGAGTCAAATTAAAATTGTTTTTAGCGACATCAAAGGCATCTCTTAGTCAATGATAGAGGTTAACGGTATTGATGTCAGGATCATGGATCTGATTTATTTTTCCCCATCCAAATATAAGTACTTGTGCAGCCTATACCAACTGGCGGCTTTAAATGGATGCTTGTATCTTTTAAAGCTGCAAAAACTCTTCAGTTTTACATTTCCTTTACCCTGATTTATTTGATTGAGAAATCAGGGATGTTATTATCTGATTTATTTGATTGAGAAATCAGAGATGTTATTATCTGATTTATCTTGAAAGAAGCACATCCTTTCCATGGACGAAGAATATTCATCCACTTTCAACCTTATCAAATTAAATTCTTATGAAGCCACGTTAAGAGTTTTGGAGTAAAAGATGGCAACAAATTCTAGTTGAGTCTGTAGTAGGGATGAAACAAAATTCTATCCAAGATTCTGATGGGCTGCATCTTGAACGCACCACATCCTTTTCATAGCTTTAGAATATTTTTGAAAATGTTCAACCATGTCACACATTCTTACAAAAGCCATTTCAAGTTTAATAACCTGTTCAGTGACCCGTATGCCATAATACTAACTTTCTTAAGAATGATATTGAATTCTATTTGTATAAGAATACATAAACATCACAATATATATATGGATGTTCTTCATTTCTTCTCGGGAAACAAACTTGCAGATCCATACTTTGTCTCACCTATATTCAAAACTGTTTTGAAAGTCCATATTTTTCGTAATAATCTGTCCAAGTTATCATGCACCATTCTCCCTCAGCTTGTATAGAATAGACCAGAACCAAAATGCATGTATAGTTGTGTGTATTTTGTTGGCAGACAAATAAAAATAATGAATATTAATGTTTCCACAATTCCTCCAGGTGTATCATTTAAAGACTTATTTTACCCACAAGTCGATTTTTAAATTTCAGTAGCAAAGTACGAGTTTACTTATGGAGATAAAGATCTGGAATTAGAAGTCACATAGCACTATCTTGTTCAGAAAGTTTACGTTAGTCATTCTGAAGTTTTCTCCCGAGTTTACAAATCTGACATTCGCCTGATAAAGCCCAAAAGTATGTTAGTAGGTTAATTTGAAATGGAATTGCTCAATAGTGCCCCACACTGTTTCTCAAAAAGAGATTCCGAAGAATTACAAACTACAAAATTGGATAACTGCCTCCGAAAATACAAATTAAAAGGGGAAAATGTTGTGCTCCGAAGATCAATTCTATCAAAACAATATTTCAGTTCTTAACTCTGCAATTATAATGAACAAAGTGTTAAATCTAAGAAAACTATCAAATCCTCAAAATTTTCTCAATCTACTAATCAAATGTAAAATGAATTTTAGATTAGCATCAACCTTCTCCTGCTGGAGCTTAAATGCAATCCACATTCGAACAAAAATTTACAGAAAACAAAGTCTCAACAAACAAATAACACGAGAAATCAACAAAAATTCACCAACCGGTTTCGCGAACTCAATTTTTAAAGTATTTCCACGGAAAACGTGACCCTGAAGAGCCTGTTTCGCAGCTTTCGCACCCTCAATTTCTTTGAAATAAATGAACGCATAGTTGCGGGAAGGATATGTGGTGACGGTGTCGATTTTGCCATATTTCTCAAACAGCGATTTCAACTCGGTCTCACTGACGTCCGGCGCCACGTTACCGATCCATAAGTTGTTTGACGGCGGGTTATCATAGCTATGGGGATTCCCTGGCAGTGCCATAAAGAGACGGAAAAGGAAACAGCGGCTGCGGAGATCTCAATGCGGCGGTGGAGGAAAAGGTGAATTGGAATCGATTAGGTTAAACTTTTGGGCAGGGCAGAGTTTGCTTGGGTTATCGAGTTATCGCAAACACATCCATGGATACATTTATTTATACTGCCGCCTTTTTATTCATAAGAACAAAAAAATGAAAAAAATAAAAATAAAAAGCCTAGTGCTGTCTTTTTATTTTTTCTTTGCTGTAATTTTCGCTTTTTTATTTTAAAAATTAAAATTAAAATACAAATGAATTTATTGCATTTTTTTTTGGCTAGAATAAAATTATTTTGAATGAATAATATAAAAATTTGAATTTTCTAGAAGTAAAAACAATAGTTTAGTCTAGAATAATGCTTTTCTTTCAAAAAAAATATAGAATAATACTTTAATTAATTTAGTATAAGTTTTTTTCGATTATCAAAGATAATATCCGAATTAAAATAACTATTTAATTTTATTATGAATCGTATCAGAATATAAGTATTTTTTTAAAAGGATAGTTAAGTAGGTCATTGGTTTTAATAATTTTTAAGGAGTCAGTGTTGTATATATTCTAATTGTCTAGAGAAGTGAACGAGTTCAAAAATGATTGGTATAACAAACAAGTAAGAAAATAAGAAAGTAATCTTTTTATAAAATAATAAAATAAATATGTTTGTAAATTGTATTATGAAATAATAAAAATATAAAAAGAAAAATAAATACAAACGAGCTGCAAACTTGTAAACTAAATTGAACACGCTTCACTGTATTTGTTTTTATTTTTGAAGATTTTACAACTCTCCTCTTACTTTAAAATTATGTTAAAATTTCCCCTTTATTTATTGCCCAAATGCATTTTGGATAATCAATTATATAATATATTTTATCTCTTACTTTACAACATAAATACATGCCAAGTATTTATCATTCAAATCAAGTATTTCTTTTAAAAAAATATGAAATATACTCGTTATATAAACTAAATTGAATACAAGATAAAACACGTTTGGATTAAGGACCCGGATCACCCTACATTTTTCCATTCTCTCAACGTATTTCACATTTTCTTTCCTATTCTTTTTTATATTATTTTGAAAAAATCATATCTATCATTTTATTAAACTAAAATTTTGAGCTCAAACTTAACTTGCAATAATCAAAGCAAGTTTTTGAAATGGAGGTCGACATTTAGTTAAGTCGAGCTCGAATTCCAGCCTTATATATATACACACGCGCTCGCGTCAAACTTGTGCTTCCTTCCTCAGCCACTCGGCTCGATTGCATCCCTAATTTTCACAGCCACTTCACCAAAGTAAGAGCCATGCAACAAACAACCAGCTCGTCTGAAAATCCAGCTCAAAATATCTTTAAAGCAAAATGCCAAATGGTAGGTAATGTTTTACTTTCTTATCTGAGATTACACCAACAGTTCAGCATCTTCTCAAGATCTACCCGAATTCAAGTTAAAAAAGCATCCCTTAGAAGCCAAAAATACATATCTACAAAAGTTAAAAACGAGAGTTTAAATGGCCAGAGCTCTCATTGTCGATTATGTAACAATGTATGTTGGTTAGATCCCTTATCGATCGAAGGCCTACCATCTGGGGAAGCTGAAATCGGCAGTTTACTTATGAACAAGATCATGGCTTTACTTACAATGGTGTATACAACTCCTGCTATCATGTCAATTTTATCTTCGTATTGCTCATACACGTAACACAAAGTGAACGAAAGGATCAATGCTGCAAGTATTTCGCACAATCAGAAATTATTAAATGAATGTAAAAAAGCAACGTCAAGCGAAACTTTAGAATCTGGTTCGTACCCAAACCAATGGCAATGGGCAAGTAATGGGGAACGATCAACTTAAAGATATACATGGAAGCCGATACCTGTATGAGTTAGAAAACAAGTTAGACCTGTCTGCAACAATATCACAAATAAACTGGTGACAATAATCATGAGAGGCTCAAACAACAAAACATAAAAGTGTATATATCAATCATTTCAATAATTTAGCCGAAATTCACTAATCCATAAATGCTTGAATGTAAACTTTATGAAAACAGAAAATTGCCGCAGTTGACTTACCATAAACACACAACTCAACCCAATTAGTCAATACATAATAGATAATACAGGTACAGTCCAGTGGTACACATGCAGTCATCAAAAGCAGAAGAAGCAACATGTGCTACATAATTGATCACAACTGGAATTAAAAGTTCCATTTGAAAATTCATATTCAACAATGAGATTTCCTCAAAACAACAAACAATTCTTCCAGTATTCCAGATAAACTAGAAAAGAAATCTATGAGAGCGGCCGATAATTGAATAGTCAAAATTCTTATCAAAATACATAAGGACAATGTACACATATAGGGGCCAGCAATATCTTGCATGAACCATCAATTATAAGCATTTACAATTCGTAATTAACAGGACTTATTTCATATTTTCAAGCAAGCATAGTTCCACAATCACGTTGCTTTTACATACATGGACCCAAACAGATAGAACACCTACGAAGAATGGAGCGTCCAAATGGAGATTGATGGGCTCAACAGCATAAGGCATGAAAGGATCACTCTCCTTGTTAAATGGTTGACCAACAAGCAGAACTCAAAATTGTTAAGTAACTTTACATGCGTTGTCCATTAAGATCAGTGATGCAGTACAGATAATTAGAAGACCAAGGTCTCTCCAGTTCAGACCCCACAAGCAACCAACAAGAAACCATCATATGAGCAAGCAAGTGCAAATGGCAACTCCCAGATACAAGTAAGTTAACCAAATACTGATCTGAGCAAGTATCCCAGTTTGATGTCAATTTTGAAAAATTTTAAAGATCACAATGTGCATGAAGGCGCTACAGTCATCTAGCATCTGATCTTTAGATCAGTTATCAATCTACAACCCCAAAATTTCAACAGAGGTAGAATGCTAAGGGGCAACGTTTCAACAGAGGTAGAATGCTAAGGGGCAACGTTCAGTTAATTCTGACTATATAATCAAACAACCTCAGATCACAAGTTTAAGTCAACATTTACCTTAAAGAAGGTAGACCAATCTTCTCCCTGAGCCAGTGACTTCGTTATAGAATCCAGTTTATTCCACATGCATTTCATGGTGAAAAAAGAATTCCTCATATCAACTTCCGAGATCTCAAAAT
>JACFYI010000335.1:93784-111342 GCA_014898755.1 Handroanthus guayacan | reverse complement strand
CGGCCTACAAATCCCCTGCCCCCCAATACAGCGCATGTTTTGAGCTCTCTGTCCAAATCACCATCGCCACCATTTTCGTTCGCCATTTTCGAGAAATTGCAGATGAATCAAAAAAGTCAGAGGGAAGAATTTGGAAGAGAGAGAAGGAAAATGGTGGCGAAGAAAATGAAGAAACAGATGGAAGAAAATGGGGGAGGAATAGATCGTGCATGGTAGGCTCCACCGGAATCAGGTGGTATATTGTCTTTTTCTCTCTCTTTCCTTTTTTGTTTCTTTTTGTAATCTTTGATTTTTGAATTTGATGGTATAATAATAATAATAATAATAATAATAATAACAATTTTATATAATTATAGTTATTATTTGAATGTATTAGGTGAATGTTTTTTGGCATATATTTGGGATTTTTCTTTTGATTGTTTCGTAAAATTCTAATTTCTAAGCCATTTTTCCATGCACAATAAATTATATTATGAATATAATTCCTGATATATCATGTTTAAAAATTTACATGGCTCTTAATTAATTAAGATTTATATAGTTTTGACATAATTACAAACATTTTTCACTGTTCAATTTGTAAAATTCAATAATATCTCTCTCATCAGTGAATGAATACTATAAAACAGTGGCATGTTCATAATTTTTAGGATACGGAAAGACTTTGCGATAATTCAAATTTGAGGCATTTCTTATCACATCCCTACGTTAGTCTTTATGTATCATTCTTTTACTATTTTTTTTCCTACTAGTTTACTAAAAATTAATAAATAAAAAATTATATATATTTTTAATAAAGAAAAAAGATATGGATTAGTGAGAACTAATCATGAACAAATTTGGTGAACTAATCCATCAAGAAAAAGTTGAAAATGCTTTGGATATATTTACTTACTCTTGAAGTTGTCCAATGCCTTTTGCTTTTACAGATAGATGATTCCTTTGGAGTAAAGATTAAGCACTTTTCCAACTTTTTTGCTTGCAGAAACAGGCAATTTACTGTTCTAGTAAATTTACTATTTACCACATCTATATCTATATATATATATATATATATATGTAAAATAGAAAAACTAAAAAGTTGAAGAGCTTATAGTCATTATATACATTATAAATATTTTATGCTTCCGTGCTAGGAAGAATATGTTAAAATTGCATCGATAATATTTATATAGCTGTCCCATAAAATCATTGTAATTGTTCTGACTTCTAACAACACGATAACTATTTAAACAGTCCATCACATTGATAAAAATGTATTTTTAATTATTACGTTAATATAATGATTTTACATTGTAAAATCTATACCATATTACTTATTTTGAAAACAAAATTAACACATATTTTCACTCTACACACGTTTCCCCCTATAACTCCCAAAAATAATTGGAAAAGAAAGAAATTCCCTTTACAACATAACAGATTTTTTTTTTAAAAAAAAAAAAAGTCAAAATGACAAATTCATTAAAATCATTTAAATAATTTTAAACCCTTTAGTCACACAAAAGTTAAATTCAACTTTGAGCTACATTACCATAGGTTTCAAATCTAGCTAATATTATATAACCAAAAAAGGTACAATGGAAGCAAACAAAGGATCCAAATGACTTGTATTTCACAAAGAAATCAAATCACCATCCCTATACATAACCAGTATATATGATATGATGTAATATTCCAAATATCATCTTTCGCTTCAAGGATCATGTAAATATAAAACTCTACACCAGTTTTATCTATGGCAGGTAAAACAATGCCAAACCTAAAAGTTGTCCTTGGCTCGACGGATGGCGCCTAAGGCCTCTGCATCGTCTGCCGATTCAGGAATGTTCAGTGACTTCCGGATCTCCGTACTTGATGTGCGGAGGAATGGGTTGCACAACTTCTCCTTTCTCAATGAGGTTGGGATCTAATGCACGTAAACACCAACCGGATAGCATCAAGAAATAGAAAATTTAGTGACACAAGGCATATGGGGCAAAAACAAACACATTGCACAGTACTCAAAGAAAACACTCTCCACAAAACGAGAAAATCACACAAAGTGGTGCCGACTTCTTATTGAGACAAAAAGTCCCACAAAGTGGAAAGCACAACACATAAATGCTGACTTCAAAAGTGAGCAACGGATATTAAGAAAGCTTAGAAAGCATTGAATATTTCAAAAGTACAACCTCATGGACAGAGTTGATAGGCTAAAGAAAATACCGTTGGCAAGCCCTTATTGCGGAGCTGAGCCACATGGGTGGCATACGACTTCAATTCCTCATTTCTGGGTTCTATAGATAGTGCGAACTTTGAATTACTCTGCCCAACATGCCAGGACAAATATAGCCACATTCAGCGATTAGCTCGAGAAACATATGAAGAATGATAGAAGATGATATCACTTACCAAGGTGTACTCATGACCACAATATACATTAGTATCATCTGGTAGTGATGTAATCTTCCTCAGGGAAGAAAGCATCTGTTGTAAAAATGGAAGGTAATATGAATCCGATTTACATATAAGTTGAGTCAAATCCAATGAAAAGAGAAATTAAGGACATGTGAATAGTGAAAAACATCGAGAATTAACAGTAACTCCCACTCCAAAAGCTCCAGAAACTGTTACTTAGCTGTGAATTCTAACATCAAGATCTCAAAGAACAGGTCATAAACAATTACCTGCTCTGGAGTTCCTTCGAAAAGTTTCCCACATGATAGACTAAACAGAGTGTCTCCTGTGAAAACTGATTTTGATCCGGGAAAGTAGAAACTAATATGTCCTGAAACAATAAGAGGCAAGGAAATGGTAGACGGTTATGCTTGCTTTTACTTGATGAACTTTCAAAATAGAAGAAAATGTTATCGGGCGCACCACTTTTTACAATACCCATGCAAGTTCCCAAAAGACTAAAGTGAAGGGAGCAACTAAAGAAAATCCCAAGCACAACCACCTTAAGTAATGTGAGTTTTAAAATTATTTTAACCAATAGACAGAATACGGGTGTTACTTAGCTTCCTAATAAATTTTCTTACCCATACAGTTGAGACTGCAAAACAAAACTTTGGATTAACAACCAAATCCAACCATAGAGCAAGTAAACTCACACATATAAATGACTCTACATCTTATAAATTTCAATTAATGAAAGCATATATGATATAACTGAAGGCTATAAGTTCAACCTGTTGTATGACCAGGGGTCGCCATCACGAGCACCTCATGGCTCGCAAACATCCATTTGTCGCCATCATCCAGAGCTATGTCAATACCAGGAATTCTCTCCTTATCTAAACCTGATCCAATCACCTACAAGGATATACAAAAGGTAGTGCTTTGATATACTTCAACATATCAAACCAAATAAATTATCAAGGGAAAACAGAAAAGGAAATATTGAACATGTAGCAGAGTTGTAAATTTTCCATCAATAATTCTGGCAGCTTTAACAGGATTTGGAACTTTCAAAGTTGTGTATCTGAGGAATGGAGTTATGAAGACCTCACAAACTATATTCGAGTCTCCAGACCACAATAAACTGTTAATGTTGGAAATTTATGTATTACAGCAATCTCAAAATATTGGTTCTTAATAACTTAATTAGTTGTAAAAGGAGGGCATAGATGAAAACTAGAATCGTGTCAGTAGAACAGTTTATCGTAGAGTTATACAAGCATGCATGTCTATGATTTAGTAAACTTGAAGCCTTTTTGATAAAGAGCAGACTTGAAGTTTAGATGCTACAAAAGGGAAAGTATGCCATACCTTTGCACCGTACCTTTCTTTTAAATCCATGTTTCCACCTGTGTGATCATAATGATGATGAGTGTTCAAAATGTAATTCAAATTCCAATTTTTCCTGCTTAATGCATCTATAATAGGTACTGCTTCCGAAGGATCAACCACTCCAACTGTTCCAGTATCCATATCATGTAACAAATATGCATAGTTATCTCTAAGGCATGGTACCTACAAGAATGGAAAGACAAATACATACAGATTTTGTAAGATTATCCTGCTAAGTAAAAACACATATCTCGATCAAGGGTACAATGCATATGACCAGGTTCATACTATGCCTCTTTGAGCTTCTTTTTTCCCTTTTTTTTTTTTAAAAAAAAAAGGGCAAATGCAACCCTACCCTCCTCTCATCCACCTCTTAAAAGGGCAAAAGAAATTTCTGTCGATTATGCTAAGGAAAAGTCAATTAATCAATTTCCTCTCTATCCAGTTACATGTTATAATCTAAAATGATGCTTGGCTTGATTTTCATTAGGCAACTTTGAAGATCATGCAAATTTAGATTCTGTCTTGGTTGCATAAATGCATAATCAATTTGATTTGGATTATCGTGAACAGATTCAAGTGCAAACTCTTGGTCTATCTCTATTATTCCCCTTTTTTCTTCTGTTCTTCTGCAAAAGTTAACATTATTTTGTTAGAGAGAGCTGAAGCATAAAACCAGTGCTCACCAGTTCAACTTGTAAACTTGATGACATATTTGTGACACTGCAAAAATGGGAAACTCCTCCAATTGTCCGAGTAACAGTACGCACAGTTTTGAATGGCATCGAGAAGAGCCTCATAAACCCATACAAAAGATTCTTTCTTAGGCAAAGTTGTCCCATTCCTGGCCAAACACATAGCTCTGTTCCCTTCTGAAATAACAATACCATAATCAGTCATAGGGAAAACGCATTCTCTAAACCAGAAGAAAAGTGCAAAGACCAAAGTATGAGCATATTTTCTCATCTACACAATATACACACAGAACATTCACCGGAACCTAGTACCTCGTATGTCAAAGTAGTTCAACCAAAATAACTAATGAATAAAGGCTTGTAACTATAACAAAAGGCATATTTATGATGCCAAACGCAATCTGCAGTAAATAGGCACGTGCCTGTTGACACGCATAGCATAATATTCTCAGATAACAAAAAGAGGATGGAAAAACCAATGGTTATAGATTATAGTGAATGATAAAGATTAAATGACATCTTCAGTGTATGTGCAACAAATCAAATAAGAGCAAAATCGAGAACCCATTTCACTTCAATGGTTTCATATTAGAAAAAAGAAACAAACTAAAGAATCATATCATAGTAATTCTTTTCAATTAAAAGAAAAACCTAAACAATTGAACAGATACTACATACTTATGGCTCAAAAAGATCCCACTAACACAATTTTCTTTTTGTTTTCAGATTCCCCAGGAACGAATACACAAAACCCTGATCACATTCATGGTTTTTTCATGGATTAAAAAGCCTCTACATACATACAGAATGTGATCTGATTCGCAGTAAATGGGCATAGGCCTGCTGAGAAGCAAAGCACAATATTCCCATTAATAAAACAAAGAAAGAAAAATTAACGATTATAATGAGTGAAGAATATTAAATAACACGCTTAACAGAAGAATCACACAAATATAAAATGCAAAAAACCCACTTCACTTGACACAGATATTAAACGAGAAAAAGAAACCCAAACAGAAAATCACATCCCAATAATTCTTTCCAATTAAAAGAAAAAACCCAAACAATTGAACACATACCTCACACTCACGGCTCACAAAGATCCCACTAATAACTAACATAATTATGTAATTTCATTCGTTCTCAGATACCCGGAAATGAAAACACAAAACCGTGATCAAATTCAAGATTCTTTTCACTTATCAAAAACCCTCCACATAAAAACAGAATATAATCCGAAAAACGCACGCGCATTTTCACATTAATTAGCAAGGAGGAGGAAAAAGAAAAAGAAAAAGAAGAGACCCTTGGACGAGGGAAGGAAGCCATGGCCTTGGGCACTGCTCTACACAGAATCATTTGCATCTTCTTTTCATTTGCAAATATTTCCCTTTTCCTTCCTATTTTTTTTTCTTTTTTTTTTTTTTCAGTGCTTGGAGAGAGAAAAAAGACGCGGATATCACACCCACACGCACGACGTACAATTATTATACTGCTACTTTGTTAAAACGTCCATATTTTTTGTGGGGGAGAGAGAGAGAGAGAGAGAGAGAGAGGAGAATGGGTACTGAGGCATAAAGGAGAAGGGATTTTAATTAATTTTGACAGCTATACAGTGTCACCCACCAGCACAACCACAATGAACGCTCTAGACTGGATCTTCTATTTCAAGATTTATTTTTTTCTTTTTAGTTTTTATATTTTATATATATATATATATATATTATTATATATTTATATTATGTGCAAATAATTATGTTTGGCATGTATTTTCATAAAGAAAGTGTTTTATATATACATGATATGTATGCATCTTTTATAAAATATAACGAAAAATATAAAACTAGAATAGAAAATTTAAATTGTTATTTTAAATATGTCATCGGTACAAAATTTCAAATATTCTTCCATTCTAAAAATTATTGAGCTATTTTTATTAATTTAGTGTTCAAATTGGAGTTTTAAACATATACGGTTTACGTCTGTTTAGAGTTAGTGATGTAATGTTAATATTATTGTAATTGAGATGATGTTTCTTGAAAAGTAATATTTTAGTTATGAAAATTTGAAGTGATATCTCATCTTACTTGAATTAAATAGTGAAAAATGTCATCACTTTATAAGCTTTGATTGAAAATGCATGTACAATCATTGAATTTTCTTTTAAACAAGTAGTTTACAACTCAACATCAGGTTACACACGGTCGATTTCAGATAATTCTTGCATTCAAAAAACCCTCTTACTTGGTGTTTCGAAAAAATGACCTCAAAGCTGATCACCAGTTAAAAGAAGCTAAGTGCTATCTATATGTGTGTCACCTCATGAACATGTGAGAAAAAATATTACATACATGTGAGCCACCTCCAAAGAATCTCAAAGGTTGATGGCCGATCTTGTATTGTGTTGTTAGAAAAAAATACTCAAAGTATTACATGCACGGAAGCCTCTTTTAGAAAATCTCAACGCTTGGTGGCTAATCCTAGATTGTGTTATATTGTGACAAGAACTTTGCGTTTTAAATGAAGGGTGATTGGAATATGTCATTCTATATAGAACAAGTAATCAAAAGGTCACCATCCTATAAGTCTTAACCCCTTGGACAAGTAATTCACCGATAGTTGATGGTTGATTCGTACCAAACTATCACTTTAAGTGAGAGATTTTCTTGCAAAAATAATTCAAAAATCTAAATTATTACTTTAAAATGTATTAAGATAGTTACAACATAGGATCCTTGCTCAAAGTATATATTTCAGAAAATAAAATTTATTTCAAACGTCCAAAGCAAATAAATAGAAAATAAAATTGAAAGTGAAGGAATTTGTTGGTTTGTGGGTGGGGCTGGTGTTGGGTCTGTTTTCAAAAGGAGAGAAAGGAAATACAGAATAAATTTTTTCTGCCAAACAAAATTATTGGACCCGCCCGAGGCCCACATTTATGGAATATGTGCTTGACGTGAAATTTCCCCTTTCTGAAACCCATAGCATTTGCACGATGTGAGGGCAGTTTGGACTTTGGAGCGTTCCTGAATTCAAGTTTTTCACTGCAAGTATTAAACTCTAAATTATATATTAGGAATTTCTTTTAGCCAAAACTTTGGGGAAATTTCGATGTGAAGAAAATATTTGAATTTTTTCTTTTTTAGGTGGATAATTGAAGAATTTGCGAATGAAATAATATGTAATTTTTGAAATAACTGCCTCCATCCTATTAATATTACAATTAAATCTCCTAAAAATCTAATATAGACATAAAAAATAGACTCCCTGTGTAGGACGTCCATTTGTAATATTACACACTCTCTTAAATTTTCCATTAGTTGAATTTACGATGGGAAATGTGATTATAATTTCTGAAATCACATGAAGTATTTTGTAATTAGACTAAACCTTAGGCATTGAAGTAATTATCACTTAATTTTATTTTCTCTGAAAGACAAATTTGAATTTAGATATCTTTTCATCTACCATAACAAAAATTTATATTTGTATGTGCCATCCTCTATACCAAAGACCAACAAAAACAATGTTAGTTCTCATTCAAAGAAATGAGAAAATATATGTAAACAACAACACACAGAGTAGCACATTTTTCTCTAATGCTTTCCTTCTAATTGGATTTCTAATTCAACGAGGGTTTTCGCTGGAATACCTCCCAATGCTCTCAACTCTTGTGGTTGCACGATTACGAAGACTGATTTGAGAGCTCCGGAAACAGCTGCGAATTGAGCTTTAGGTTGGTCTAACACCAGACATGCCCTTTCAAAAAGTTAAAATAAATCAAGCTTCTTTACAGTAAGTAGGCAATGCATGTCACCACGCAACCAGATTTTAACGTCGAGCCAAATAGATCAAACTCACCAGTAAGACACAAGGTTCTCCCAGTTTGATTCGGTATGTCTTTCTACTTCTTGAGCAAAACATATATGGCAACACGTGAACTGTGATAATCCGGATGCCACCGCTCTTGATCAACTCGGCCAACAATGAACTCTTTAGTTGCTGCATCCAGGAAGTATTCGAGAATGGCATCTGTGACATCGATGAGTGTATAAGAATGTCGTAAAAAGCTTAGAGATCTCAACAACAAATTTAACTGGGATCATTACTACAACATCCCTTGAGGTTTGACCTAATTACGGAACCACCTTGTGATTTGGAAAATTACATTTACACTCCATTGACTAGAAAAGTAAGAGAGCTGTTAATATGACAAATGACCCTTTGAACAAGAGGTTTTACTTGTAATGTTTGGGTCACTATTTTAGATATTCAAGAGGAGTAATTGTCATGCTATCCAAGCCCCGTAAATTTTCCAAGTAGCTTGAGAACAATAGGGTGATAATGTTGACTTCTCCAACAAGGATATTTCTCTAATAACATCAAACGTCAAAGGTATTGAGGTAATCCTAACAAATTTAATACCATTACGAAGCTCTCCAGCCAAGATGATCGTTGTTTGTTTTCCACAGAGCTCTCTGAGTGTTTCCATCAAATCCATCACAGCTCCTTCGCTATATATAACATCAGAACCAAGCACTGTCGTACATTTTTTCCAAAAGTGTTTGGTGAGCTTAAGTTATTTAAAGTATCTCATAAGCTTCCAAAATAAGATACTATAATTTTATAACTCCTTAGAAAAAAGAGTTACTAGCTTATTCTTAAAATCTTAACATGTTCCTCCGAGTTTAATACTTTTAAAATAAAATTTAACATCTTATAAGCTCCAAAAACATGTTATAAGACGTAGGAGCTTAAAAGACAGTCGTAAATAAGGTTAGCCAAACATTGTCCAAGTATTTTTTAGGCCGTCATGTAATATTTTTCCTTCTAAAACGTTGCAAAAATGTAATGCAGCGCAAACCTGAGCAATTGATGCTTCACTACTAGACAGTTGAAATGGTATTCTTACCAAAATCAGGTAAAGGATCGGTGAAATCTGTGTCCAGACCATCTCCCCATGTTAGTTCACTCACTGTTGCAGACCCGCGCACATCTCCATAAAGATTGGTTTCGACATTCTTTTTTAATAGCTTGAGTCTATCGGGAAGGTCAGTAAGAATTACTTGAGCTCCCAATAAGGCAGCAATGCAGCTGAAAGACACATATAAGGGACTAAAATAAGCTGAATAAACACGTAGTGCAGCTTTTAAGGAAAGCTAAGCTCTAATTTTTCAATTTCTTTTTTAGCCTGATTTGATTGATAGACTAAGCTGGCTCAAGCAGCTTATTTAAGATAAAATGACACGAGCTTGAGCTGAGATTGGAAGTCAACTAAACTCAAACCAACTTTTTAAGATGGCCTTGAGCTGAATCTTGATTCTCGAATGGGTTATTTACTTTCACAGCACTATTTGCAAGCCCCAAAACCAAATGATCAAAGTAATATTCATACAATAATCTTAGGATTGATTATGAAATGTTACCCAACTAATCCACAGCCGGAGCCCAACTCGACAATCTTCTTTCCTTGGAGGAAAATCATTCCAGATTCCACAGAATGTTCTAAAAACTTCCCAAGAATAATGCCACTATCCCACATCACAGAACCAGTTACTCCAGGAGTTGCCTGCAAGTGAGAAGAGAATCGTCATTCAACTTCAATTCATTTATAAAGGGAGTGATAAATCCAGAACGATCACAAAGTATCCGTCCACTAATTATGTGATAATAGCATGAGTACAAAACCAAAACCTCTTAGATAACCAGAAACATATAACTATCCACTTTTAAATATGGAGTGCACAGCTAAAGATGTGAAAAACTCAATTCTCCATCTATAATAACCTTAGCTGCTTAAAGTCATCTCGAACTGATAGGTGACAAAAACATTTACATCAATTCTAACATAAGATACCAACTTAGAAAATCACATACTAAGTTTATTTCCAAAATCAGCATGTTTCCGTATTTCATTGCATATGCATATCAGAAGGTACATTGTTCAAAATACTCAAACCAAGACAATCTCTTATGCAATCACTCTCATAGGTACCAAAAAAGTACTCTCTCTGCGCGCTTTACTGCCGCACTTGTAACTCTGCAAGAATATCACAAGTTTACTGAGTCCCACGAGGGTGGCCAGGTACTAAGAACACTCATTTTAAGATTGATAGAATAAGGAAGTCTAAGAAAAACGGATCCTAATTCAACATTATCAAATAGAGAAAATCAAAACAATTAACATAAAAAATTCTAGTCAAACTTAATCTTCAGGTAATCAAACCTAAACATAGATGAATTGCAGAGCATGGCATAACCCCAGTACAAATCCGGATGATCCTCTACTACCAGACCATAAGAACAGAAACCACTTGAACAAAAAATAGGAAAAAAAAAAGGGAAAAAGAAAGAGCTAGAAAATGACAAGTGGGCAAACCAGGGAAGAAGGCGACTGGAGAATAGAGAGAGAGCGGCCACAGGCATAAATTTTGAGCTGAAGAGAGGATTGACTGACAAAAGCGTTGTGCTTAGAGAAAATGGGCTGTTGGATTGCCCAAAGAAGCATAATCTCCTCTTCGCAATCACTCACTATGCTCACTTTGCCTTTGTATGAGCCCAACCCAACCACCACGTTTTCTACCTCCTCCACCTCCGCCGCCGCCGCCGCCGCCATCACAGTTTTCTTTCACGCAATTCACCTTAGTGGGAAAACGGGCGTTCGCAAATTGTGAAATTAATTCAGAGCGGAAATGTTTTAACTCCAAACCTTTAATTTGAGCTTAAAATTATTTTAATTTTTAAAATGATAAATTTTTATTAGTTTGGAATATTAAATTAATAATATGGAATATATGTTAATAGCGAAAAAGGTCAGTAAAATGTTGGAAGTAAAATTCAAATTCAATTTGACTTGATTCAAACTAGAAGTTATAAACCTGGATTAAAAAAATATTCAAGCCCGCTACCCAAATTTTGCTATATAAATTTGCCTTTCATCTAGTACATAATAAATGTTAATTCACACCACGTCTATATCTATTCTATTGTACTGCTTAGTTTTAATATCAAGAGTTAATTAAATATGTATTTCATTCAAAATAGTAAAATTATCTGATTTCTTATTTCAGGTTTATCAATACATTCCCTCGATAAATGTAATATTTATCATATTGCCCCATTAATGTTTTCAATGAAAAATGCTAATATCAATTTAAATTTAAATAAACT
The DNA here is from genome assembly GCA_014898755.1 of Handroanthus guayacan. Classification (NCBI taxonomy): domain Eukaryota; kingdom Viridiplantae; phylum Streptophyta; class Magnoliopsida; order Lamiales; family Bignoniaceae; genus Handroanthus; species Handroanthus guayacan. The sequence continues at coordinate 99,703 of JACFYI010000335.1, read as the reverse complement.
TGTTATTTTGCTATTCATTCACAAGACGATATAATTTCATGACTAAAGTACATTTATAAACTAGAACTCGAGATCAGAATCAATTTCACCAGGGCCTAGCCTCCCCCTTCCCTGGTTTCTTTTGAGTTGCTATTTTCTTTTCCAGTATGGAGATCCCACCAGCTGGTTGCCGTCTTCATGGCTGTCTTGCTTCTCCAAAGATCTTTTTCTCCTTTTTTCTATTTTTTGTTTTTCCCTTTTTCTCTACAATTCCTCCACTGCATCATCTATGACGGACTACTACTTTCCCTCCTCCGTATCTATTATTCCTTCATCAACTCACCTCCCGTTCACATCTATTTTTAGATTTGTCATTTAACTTTGATGTGCAGTATTGTGATTTAAATTTTGTCAAAATTTTCAATGCCAAAATGAAGAAGAAACTCTACTTAGGAGTACAAAAATGATAATAAATCATCATTTTATTCTCTTTCTTTGTGAGAAAAAACTCCCGAAAAAACTTGAGATTCCTTGCATTATTTTTTTGCTTTTGACCCTTTTTAAACAGTGGATTTCATTCCCCCTTTTCCCCCTATGGATGTATTCTATTCCCGTATAGTAAGATTGGTAATATAACATTTGAAACAACCTAACAACCATTTAGTCTTTTTTTTTTTTTTTTTTTGATAGGTCTAACAACCAGTTACTCAAGTACATCTAAAATTGAATTATAGAAAATAAAGATGCCCTGACCAATCTCAATTGCAACACAAGATTCATTACCCTCGACTGCTTTAAAAAATTGCTAGAAAATAAAGATGCCAAGAACAATCTCGATTGCAACACAAGATTCATTACCCTCGACTGCTTTGAAAAATTGAGAAAAAACTACAGCATCAGCCATCAAGCGCTTGTAGAACGCAAATACGCTTCAACCTTCGAATGTGCGTGTAATACATATTCAGCACGCCTCATAAAATCCACATAAATATATAATCATACCACTCGCGTGCCTATGTTATGAAATTTTTTGAAATATCCATATCATCATATCCATATCCATTTTCAGTGCATTGTAATAACATAAGATGCACCAACTTTCCCTGTCCGCTGTTTGTGCCTTAGATTAATAGGGACCCAACTTAAAAGCAAAACAGGTCTAGAGCCACCGAACAAGTCATTTCAGCCCAAAATAGAGGTTTAAAACACTGAAATTGAAGACCATCACAACAGTTGTCCTTGCTATGTTAAACAACAAGTGCTTAAATTTACTAGACCTGCAAAATCAGAGCAGCTTAAGCTTATGAAAAAATGGCAACAACTCAAGAACTTCACAATCATATTAGAATGCAATCAAATTTGAATCACAGTAATCTTAAAAACCGAGGGCATATATATTAATCACCAAAGCTCTCAAAATGTTTTCACTACAAATGACTGTTTAAATTCCATCCAAAATAGTCTTTCAAACAAATGTTCAAAAAGCTCAAGCAAAATCTCTTTCAACACACTACAACTTCCAAAGGCGGAAAATTCCAGCTCACAGATCTTGCACGCTTAAACCTGCAAACAAAGTGAAATAAGTCACCTAAAGGTTCTCTATAACTGTATGGTACACAAAATGAAGCAAATATAAAACAACTTTTTTTTCCCCTTTTTTAGTTTCTTTTAAGTCTCTGGAACAACCAAACAAGGAATCACAAATATTTGCTAAGCCACATACTTCACCTCTGGAATTTCTTTTTCTAATTTCGGTTTTCGACAGAAGTATTTTCAATATTGTTTAAGCAAGATCATAAGATGTTCAAGATGTGACACGAGATAAGGCATTATACTTCTCATGCATGTCTATGCAACAGTATGAGAAATGGGCAATATTTATTAATTTAAAAAATCTAACTTTCTGCAAGGTAGTCGAGATCTTTGTTGGGTTAAATCACCCAGAAAATTGTGATTCAAGCAGTAAATCCTATAAAAGTATGTGAAATAAGTATAGCAGGGCAAAGTCACAGAGACCTGGTGGGAGGGATTGCTTCAACTTGTCAGCCTTCTCCGGATCAAAGACACAGAGAGTGTACAGGTACTTTGAACACCTAACCTTGAACTTCACTACATCTTTGCTCCTCTTGATCTTCACCGATCGTGCATCCTTCCTCCTAGCAGTGAGCAGGAAGTCCTTTATCTCGTGAATCTGCTTCGGCTGCAGATAATAACAGGATCAAACTAGAAGTGTTAAAAACAAGAGTTTTTTCGCAACGCTCTAGCAAGGACATTCCCGTTAGCCTAGTTATCCTATCTGGCACATAAGCACAGCCTTTCAATAGCAGGACCAAGACTTACGCATGCTTACGAGTTAAAATAACCAAGACTCAAACACCAGTAGTGTAAATAAAAAAACGCCCAAAACTCAAACATCTAAATTATTTTCTCCAAGAGTGTTTCTCTCAAGGAAAGAAATACCAGGTGTTATACAGTGCGGTTTTGAGACCTAACTGTTATAATACCAACCATAAAGAAGGCAAAAAGAATACAAAATCAAATCCCGATCATTCCAGAGCAACAATTCTTCAAACCGTATATATTGTTAAGGGAAGTATGCCACAGACAAAATTTTTAAGAGAACTTAAGGGACACAAAACGCAGCACTAACATACCAGTTTTCGCATTGGCCGGATATTACATCTACATTTCATGGTTCAACCCAAAAGTTGAAGCACTAATTTTTAACTGTCAACTTTCCGCACACTTTGATTTTAACGATTAGATTCTTCTCTAAGATAAAAACTGTCAAATCAATTTATCTTCAAGGGAGTATAAATTTCTCGTTAACACAAACTTAAGTGTAACTTTTTCACATCAAACGCCAAATCTCATCACAGCATTACACTCAAATTGCACCATCAACTAATTAATAAAGAAAACAATCACTACTTCACTGTATCCATCCTGTAAAACGCATAAAGAAACCGCTCCTAGAATTGAAAATATTAAACAAAGTAACCCCACAAGGATAACCGGAATAGCATAAAAACTCACAGTGAAACACAAGAAAACAAAGAGATCGTTAGTCCAACCCACAAAACATACAGAACAAAAGCGAAAGCAGTTAACGAAATAGTACCATTTTGGAGATGGGGTTTGGGAGAGGCAGATGCTGGAGAAGAAGAGCGCGACAATTTCCAAACCCTGATTCTGAGGCTCCGAGGATTTGGGTGTAGCTTTTATATCTTGCCCAACCAAAAACCCTAACAAGCCTAAGACCTGATTGTCCATTAAAGATTTCAAGCACAGTTTTGAAATGGGCTCTGTTTGGGCCTTTTCTTTTGTTCAAATTTTTACAAGAAGTGTAAGCGGGTCAAATTTGGATTAAATTGGGACAATCCAGGCCCGAATCAGATTACCAGATTATGATATGTGATCTGACTTGGAATTTTATAGGTTTTGGGTTGGACAAATTAGTTCCAAATTTGAATTCAATAAATATTAAAAATATATATATATATATAAATATTCGATAATAATAATAATAATAATAAATAATTATATTTGCTTAGAAAATAATAATCATATTAAAAATAAATATATATTATTTTTAAAAAATAAATTACATAAAAAAAATATAAATTTGACGTTATGAATTAATGTAAGCTCACATATATTACATTATATTTAAGAGCTTTTATCAATACTAGCAACTATGGCATATTCGATGTATGTGCTTAAATTTTTTTATTTACAAAATTAAAAATAATTATTTTTTTTAATAATAAAAAATATTTTTTAATTATTGAATATTATTACTTGAATTTATTATGTAAAATAATATGATCGAAAGATAAATTTGAATATATTAAAGTTGGAAAAAAGAAAATTATAATTGAAGAAAAGAATGAAATAAAAAAAAATATATTGAAAAAAATAAAGAAAAATGGTTTGTTCTAAATTTTTATAACTACTTTGTTATTATTTTTTGCAGTAGGGTTATTTTTGTATATTTAGTATGGCAAACAAAAAAAATTACTTTTGGCCATCTTGTTTTATATATAATATAGATACTATATATTAAATACTATTGTTTGAACCAAATATTGTCACTATTCGAATTCGGATATTTAACGAACCATATTGATTAACTCTATACTCAATCTATTTATTTCACATTATGGATATTTATAATAGATATAATTTATGAAATATTTTGATCGATTAAATATCCTAAAATTTGAATCTGACTCGGATTCAAATTAAAATCTGCCATATTGATCGACAGCCCGAATTTATACTTTGTTAGTTCAATCATCTTTTTCTTTAGTCCTATGAATTGTTTAGGTAATTATTAAAAACTTGGTTTTGTTTGCAATACTTATTTTAAAATCGTTTTTTGGAAGAGTCAAGTACAAACAAGAAAAAAATTAACATTTTTGCTATCAAAGGAAACCTTTTTGGAAGATGATGGTTTATCCCAAAAAAAAAATAATAATAATAATAAATAAGGAAAAAGAAAAAGAAAAGAAAATATTTTACTTATTTGAAAATAGGTTAATGTACATTTACATGGTAAGGAATGAGAGAACAATTTATATCATTAGCCAACATCATCCTAACCCCTAAGCTTCATTTTTCAATGGAAGTTGCAAATAATGAGTTAATTGGTTCATATGTTGACCAATTTGTTGAAATTTTATTTTGGTTTATTGAGTTTTAGCAAAAAAACACGGTTCTAAAATTTAATTGAAATTTTATTTTGGTTTATTGAGTTTTAGCAAAAATACTAACTTGTTAAACATATTAGTTCACTTCTCTCAGTTTTATTATTAATAGTAGCATACATTACACACTTGATGCCTATGAGTAAAATAATCAATACGTGTTTCATATATATTGAAGTATAGTGTATACTTGGTTTGTGTGTATTTAGTAATTAGAATATGATTTATATATCTAAATCTACATAATATATATATATATGTAGTAAAAGAGGCAAAGGTAGTTATTTTTCATGGTATGTTTTCAAGTATTTTTCCTAAAATATTATTAATGTTAGCTTGCTCTAATAATCATGCACGACCTAATTTTTCCCTCAATATAAAATTATGTATTTATTACAATTAAAAATATTAATTGTATTCTAATTATTAAATATATAAACTCTGTATTATATCTTTATATATATAATTTTATTTATCTTATGCACATAAATTGAGTGTGCAATATATGCTAGTTTAATATAAAATTAAGACGTCTGACGCAATAACAATACATATATTATGAGTATCTACGGCTATGCATGTATGAGGTTCATAAATTTCCATAGATATAAATGAAACTGCATGCATTCATATGTATGTACATGAATGCATGAGAAAACTAAAGATTTTCGTATGTTAAGAAACTACGTAGCCATGTGTTAATGAAAGTGCATAGTAACGATCTCGAAGATTATATTAATTATTAATTAATATTTGTGTCATCATTTATAGTTCTATGTGTTTACGTAAATCAATGACGACGCTTTCGACATATTTATTGAAAAGTATATAATTCGATGCTTTTTATTTTCTTTTTGTATGTTTGGATTTCATTTATTACATATTAACCTATAAATATTATGTTAAACTTTGAAAGATAACATAATTGAAAAAAAAAAAAAAAGGAATGCAATCCATACACTTGCAAATTTAATAGCAATAATGCATCGTAATATCTCAACTAAGATATTTATATTGATAATTCAATTTTCTATTAATGTGGTAAATTAAAACATACATGGTTAGTAAATTGCTATGCCAGGATGGAAAAAGATGGATTTCTTTAGTTATTCTAGTAAGATTTTGTGATTCAAACTATTGCAATTATGTAAAAAAGCAAATTTTGTAATAATCTCATGAGTCATTATTACACACATATCCTATATTAAAAGTGTATTTATGTTTTAATTTA
>JACFYI010000335.1:63689-80532 GCA_014898755.1 Handroanthus guayacan | reverse complement strand
CATGTAGCATCATCTTCAAAATGTCACGACAGCACGATCATATATTGGTACAAACACGATAAATACCCCTAGATCTACTCTTACAAGTTTTAGAGCTTTTATTCGACCTTTACTAACTTATACACAAAGTCTTCACTGGCACCCCTCTCAGCAATCCTAATGTGCTTTATAATTTCATGTTACACTCTGTACTGATTCATTGATGGTCTATTCGTGTAAATCGACTAGATAGACGGTTCATGCAACGGACCAATTGTCCAACCTTGAATCAACTACAACTAATTTAACTACTTTGGCCTTACCTAGTAGAGCCATAGAAACAACTAGAGACAATGAAATCGTCATCGCTGTTATTATGTACCTGCGAATATCAGACAAAAATAAGTATAGTACTCATTGATCTGCATAAACACACACACACAACACACACAAGAAAAATGTCAACAAAACATACAACATTCTTAAACCCTTCTCGATCAAGCGCCTATTCTTGGTCGCATGTGTTTGTATGTTTGCAGCCTGAGAATCGAGCTTTTTGGATGTCCAAGTTAGGAAGTCAGTTGCCTTCGAACTTCCATCCACTTCTCTCAAACCGGTGCTCATTTCTTTCATAGCTCCCGTTGTGTTGTATATTGTGTTTGATGCTTCCTCTGCTGCACCAATCATAACATTTATCACCATCTTTGCTCTTGAATGGAACTTCGAATTCCCTCCAAGAACAAAGCCACATGCGGTTCTGAAAATGAATATGGTAATGATCAACAAACTTCTGAAACGAATGTTTTGCCGTGTTTACACTCATTTTTTCTCAAGACAATCAAGAAAAAGACCTTAAGACAGAGGATAACAGGAAGCGACGATTACTTACATTGCAAGAAGCGTAAAGAAAAGAGCCAAAAGAAAAAGCCATAGATAACACTGCTTATGACAAAGTGATTTCTTCTTGAGCTTTCTGCAGCTCTTACAACAAGTAGTTCTTACAATAAGAAATACTCCGTATCCAAGACCACATAGGAGCCATATTACTGCAAGGGAATATCCGTATATGCCTGTAAAACCCGTTGACTTCACAAGAACAACAAATACCTTAATAAGTGATCTTGCTATACTTAGAAGCAGCTCTTATAATATACACTATATGAAAACCTCCCATCACTAAGAATTTGTGAGAGAGAAGATTCTATCACAGATAGACGACATATGTGACAGATTTGTTGCAGATTACTAAAAGGTTTAAAAGATGAGGAAAATATGTATGAATGATGACACTTGTAACAAACTTATAATAAGTTTCTGTAACAATTTTTAAGCTTGTGATGAAGAATTCCACCACAAAAGTTAATTCTGCAATGGACTTTAATTCCATCGTACAGGTAATCAGTGACAAGGCATATACTAATTGACCAGTGATGGAACAAATCCATCATAAAACCATTTTTGCGATGGATTTTTCTATTAGTGAAGGGGATGCTTTCTTGTAGTGACAGACAACTTACACTCCAATAATGCTTGTTTGTTACGTTGTATCCACCTCTATATTTCTTCAAATTGTTTAAAGGGTCTATTCTTACGGTATCGTCAACATGTCTAGTCATCTCTGATTCTGCTAAAATTCGTCCTGAAAAAGTTTGAAAGCTATTGATCAAATTTCTTGCAGGTTATCTGCAGTTATAAAAGCTGAAAAGCTGTACAAAAGACTTAAAAATAGTATTCATAAGAAAATGAAATTTGAATAAATTACCTGATGCAGAGCTGCGAGACAAGATAAATAGTCCTGCAATTTGTGTGAAGCTTATGGCCAAGATTATGGTCTTCAGAACTACATTCTTCGCCATTTATGTTCCACGATTGGATCCTGTTTCGTTTACCTGTCAAACGTTTGATTGGAAAATTAACAGTTTAAGGCTCACTGAAAAGTTAAATTAAAGTCCTCAATGTGAGATGTCACTGATGATTAGCGCCAAAAGTTTACTATACCTAAGTTATGAGACCAAAAGTGCAATTTTTCTTGACTAACTGGGAAAAAATTATAATCATGCCCCCTTCACATTATGATTAGACCTTCTGAAAGTGTAATAAATTAAATTGACTGAAACATTATAGGTGAACTCCTTGCGTCAATCTAGCGCAGGGGTGTTTTTAAAATTAGGTCAAATCTCAGCATATTTTGAGGCAATTATCCCTGAAAACAATTGAACTTACTTACCAGAATGTCTTCTTTCCCTCGTCGCCAAATTGATAGAAAGCATATGGCGTAGCATAGCTAACTTTTGATTTTGAAATAAAAGATGTAATAACACCATATATACTAAATCTTGATCAAAATATAGTGCTTTTATATCACACTCATGCATAATATCATTAAGGATTCAATTTTTCTATGATGTTTGTTAGAAAAGTAGCTATATTTAAATGTATAAATTGTATATCAGCGAAAAATAACTAAAATTAATCACCTTTCTATATTATTTTCAACAATAAAAATTTCCAAAATACATTCGGACGAATAACCAAAATATGATCATAATTAGAGTAATAATGATAGAAAATTTTGAAAGTTATTTATTTAATAATATTATATAATCTCACCAGCTCGTAATTGTATAAATTCTGTGCTTATTCATCATGCGGACTCTGTAAAATAAGGGAACTTTTCTCCCAGGTTTCTTCTTCGAGGAGCTGCATATTTTGTCCTTTTAAAATAAATAAATAAATAAAATAAAATAAGAACAGAACTCAAAATTTTATTTTTCAATGGTAATGAAAGGATTTCTCTTAACTAATTATATAATAAGTAATGAAAATGGGACAATAAATAAGGTTGTCCCCTTTCTAAGAAATCATTTTCTTAAAATTTGATGTGCCATTTGCCTGAAAAAGAGCACAAGCACTAATCTACCCATCTTGTTATTTATTTTAGGGATGTGGCCGACAAATAAATTAATTCAATACTATATTTTTAGATGGGGTTGTTTTAGATCTTGTGGTTATGGTTTGTTCATTGTTGCACTACTGAAAATTAATAATTTTTTTCCATTTCTTGCAATTATTATTTGTTTATTGAAGAAATTTCAATCATTTCGCCTCAATTCTTTCATATGTTTGTTCCTCGTGGTTTAATTATGTTCTTTAGGGATAATTACATGTTTCTATCTGAACTATGGGCATTTTTACACTTCATCTACTAAACATCTTTTTTAGACTCTGTGGACTAAACAAACTTTTTGAAAAGTTTCATGTTACCATATGCCTCAATCTTGATGGAATATTTGTGAATATTTCTTCGAGATTAAAACGAGTGCTACAAGTTAAAGTTGCGCTTTATAATATAGCTTCGTCTTTGGTGTAATAGGCAATCAAATCTTGAGGGAATATTTACACAATATTCTACCAAAAATGAGGCTATATAGTAACGTGCAATTTTTCAAAAAATTTATATAGTCAATTGAGTTAAAAAATAACTTAATGAATGAAGTGTAAGAATGGCCATTGTTCAAATGATAAAATATTATTATCTACATTCCTCATATATATGATATCTCAAATTGGTTGGAATAGTTTATGAGTGGGTGCATTTCGTTTCGGTGAATCAACGCATTCTAGATCACAAGCATGCATATGTATGTATATATAAAGGATTAACTACAACAAACCATCGAAGCTCTCGATTATTTATTTACAAAAAAAAAAAAAAAGGAAAAAACCTCTATCTTTTGAAATAACAAATAATCCCTTAGCGTTTATCATCATCGTAGAAATTTCACCATCATTAGTCATCGTTTCAAAAATTTTAACACAATTGCCTCTAGTCACAGAAAGGTATTTGTACTACAAAAAATTTGAGCAATTATTACAGTTAAAAAGTAGTATTAATAGTACAAAGTGGTGGTGAAAAGTCATTTACTATTACTTCATTATGACTATAAATCATGATTTTTATGAGGGTATCGGAAAATCCATAATGACATACAACCGTGATAGATATTTTCATCTCGATATAGCCATGGTAAGTAATAGTTTTACTACGACTTTTTGAATCATTAGCTACCACATTCACCACAACCGTAAATTTTGGATTATGGTTTATTACTTTTACCATAATTGTTAATCTTTTGGTTGTAAAAAATCAATAATGTTATAGTGTTGTAATGTCGAGAGACATAAGCAATTTTAAACGGACCACATGTCAACGTAGTTTTGTTAATATATAAAACAAGTCTCACCGTTTTGAAATCCATTTTTCTTTTTAACAGTTGGAACAGTAAGAGGAAGCAATGGAAATCGAACGCCCCACCTTTTCTTTTAAAAGGGGAAAGCAGTGCCACTTCATCCAAATGGTACAACTAGAGGGTTGAAACCATAACACTTACATACAAGAACACAACAGATTCTTTCCAGGATGTAATTGTTTTACAAGTGATCCTACATGATTCAATGCTGGTACACCTTGTTAATCTACTATGACCAATATTTCACTAAAAATTTTCAGGACAAAAGGTACAAACTATTCCTCCTACCAATGTTACAATAACAAAAGACAACATGCACCATTTCAATACATAGATTTGTCACCCTCTCCTGTCAAAGGAGATAGCTGAGGAACTTGCTTTATTTGGAATATCAGTGAAAGTGAACCGCTCGGTAACAAACGACAAGTCCTTCAGCCACTCGATTATCATCGGATCGGGAAACTCATGGGAGGAAGAATTGAGTTTGCGAGTTCTTCGTTCACTTTAGGGAGAGGAGGCATTTTCTTCATAGTCGGGCCCATGTCGTTCAAGCTGGAAGACACGGGTAAAAAAGAAAACAACTTACCAACATACTACTGAAAGGCCCATGTCGTTAAAATTTAGCATCTTTTGTATTTCAAGAGGAGAGTGAACCAACTCTTGATAGATTGATCATAGTATTTGACATGATATGGTCAGACGACTTCAAAACTTAAAGAACCACAGAAGCTCTTGCGCTTATAACATAAACATCTATGTAATAAAATAGAAAATAGTACAATCATGAAGAGATCAGTGACGTACTTGGTCAGTATCTTGAAGATGTTATCTCTGGCTTGACTCAAAAGACCAATGTTTTCGTGTACCTAAAAACACGAAGAGCGAGAGTACATCAGTTTTGTCCATCCGAAAAAGCACCTTCCCCATCTGCTTTCTGCATTACATTTTCTGATGACAAGGACGATGTATAATATCCAGCATGAAAGAAACAAATTCCGATCATAATAAACGACAATGATATACAAATTACACGAATTTGAAGTTAAGAAAAATCACGAATGATGTAAACAACGAACAAAAATTTCACCTGGTGCGTGGCTAGATTTATAGATATCTGTTTAAAAGCCCAAGCATTCTGCTGAAGAAGTTGCCGAGTCGCTCCACCAATGTCTGCATATAAAATACAAATATGTTAAGGTCATATGTGGGAATTTTAAGGTACACAAGGTCCCCGACATTAACATTTCAAATGTGGAATTTCACGTTTTTAAACAGCTAATTTAAGTTTTTTAAAATGAAAGCATATACTCGCATTTAATTGGTGACATAGTGTAGTATCACTTCTCTCGACCCATAGCAAGAGTCGCTGTCAAAAAATGTTGAAAAAATAAAAATAGATAAAGAAAGCCTTGCACTGTCGGCCGTTTCTCAAGATACCTTTTGCAAAATTTATGTCTTTATATATGATTTCAAGCCTCCTTGCCATGCGGGACATGGTGCAGTATAAACAAATCTTTAACTCATATCTATAATGGAAACATGACTGCAATCTAAACTAAGAGGGTGCTTGGCTAAGATAATTTGAAAAATCGTAAAAGATTCTTTGAAGTTTATAAAATATTAGATCTTATTCTAAAAATAAGTTGTTGAAGCGTTTTTGATAAAACAAAATACTGGAGTTTATAAGATATTAGTAATGGCAATTTTGTAATGAAGATGGTTAAAATTGAAGAAGTATATTAAAATCTCAAAATTGAAGATTTTTTCTTTTTCTTCTTCTTTTTTTTTTTTTTTTTTTTTTTTGGTCTCCCTTTGAAGAGCTTATAAAAATCCTATCATCTTATTTTGGGAGCTTACGAACATCTTATAAGATATTTTGGAAAGCTTATAAGCTCAACCAAACACCCTCAAAATCAAACTAATCTTTCAGAAAATAAGCCAATAGAAAATAGGCCAACCATTGTACGAGATGCTATCATCGTTGCAATTAGAAACCATTGCCGGAGCATGACATAAACCTGACTGGATGGCTAAGCGAGAAGGCTTTGTCGAAGATTCGATGATCTTGTCCTGATATTAGAAATAGTGAAAACAAACAAATTAAAGATCTAATTGTTACGGCCAAAGACTTGAAGTATCTAGGGTCCTCGTACAAAGATCTACTTTAACTAGAAATACTTGTCCATGTGGAAGAATTTTGCCGTAGAGTTATTTCAAATAGCCTTAGCGGCATGAGAAATTTTCTCTAGTAAGCTATTGAAAAAGAAAGTGCAAAAATTACATGCAAGTGAGAATGAACTTGATGGAAGTACTTACTTTTCGATCTTTGATTTTCCTTGCGTTGAAGTCGTCTTTCCGTCTCTTGTTAATTTCTTTCTTCTGCAGAGTCAAACAAATCACTGAAGATAACTACACTAAAATACACATTATGCCAATCAATTCATCAACAAATGATCACTTGGACTGACTTACGGACGTCCATAACTCTAAAATGTTCAATGTCATCACGGGATCATTACCTCAATGCTCCCCTCAGGATTGACTTAATTATAAAAACATTTCTTATGGTTTGGAAAATCACAATAACACCCTTAATGAAGTGATAGCTTTAGTGTGGAATATTACAATAAACGGTCATTATTGCAATTTTCCAAACCAGCTATACTCTATCGAGTTTTTCGTTAGTTGAAATGGCAAGCGTGTGAAAGTGATTTCCCAAAGCATACGAACTGTTATTGTAGCTAGGCCAAACCTTGGGGGATGTTGCCGTAATTATCCCTCTTATCAGTTAGTATATTGCAAGCATACAAATTTCCTTTTCTCAACCTTCTGACCCCAATCACAGCATTCCTGAGTTAAAATTCGACAAAAATGAAAAAAATTCTTGGATTACATAAAAAAGTATCAAAAAACAATCGTTCGCGCACGGATCTTGTTGACTAAATTGGTGCAATCCACCATATCCCTCGTCTTAGATAGCATAAAGCATAAATTTTGCAGCTATGAAACAGTGCAACAATCCATATTCTTCTGCCACTTCCGGCAGATGAATAATACAAATGTGGCCAAAAGAAAAAAAATTAACTCACAGTCATCCATCTGCAACGCAATGCCACGTCTCGCACTGTCTTATTTTTTAACTGCACAGCAATCTTTGCGTAGCGGATAATGTTCGACTCAGAGGCATAGCTACAGGTATTGAAAGTCATAAGAAAGTCATCTAACAAGGTCGTACATGAAATAGATTACAGTTATGACATACAGAGAACCAAGAATGAAGAGTTGCAAAGAGATTAATTATACACCGTTGTGAAACTTCAAAAATATATTCATCCTGCAACTAACAGATACTTAAAGAACTGCATACAAAATATTGCAAAGAAACTTAATTTGCTCAACATTTGACCTACAGAATTGAAAACCAAGACTCTTGATGCTAATTAAGTCCCTGTAAGGATACATACATGTGAGAATATATGGTCGAATGTAACAAATTTTAACTTGTGAGAACTCTATCTCATGGTACCCTATGCTGTTTTGTGATATGTGAAAATGACAGTTTGGTGGGTTGGCTAAGAGATTATTTATTATTAAACTCTTCATTAATTATCAATGGATATAACCCCCACGTGAACCCATCTTTTACGGATAAAAGATCCATTCCATTCTTAAAAATAGAAGGTAAAAGCAATAAAGAGTCAAGAAATGAAATAGAAAGAAAATATCTCAATCGAAGAGTCTTTATCCGCCGTGGGGAGGACACACTTTACACCACAATTTCGAATCAAAATTGCAGAAAGTATAAAAAGATGCTTATGGTGGAACGAGATGATCATGAAAAACAACCGCCTTTGTTAATTGAGATGTAGCTGACAGTGTATTTATCATTAATAGCCAAACAGGAATCTTTCGCTTTACTTTCCTATACGTGAAATCGTCTTACTAATCACTTGCCACTCACTTAGTCGAGAAGCCACACAAAAAGTTGGCAAGCCAAGTAAAGTTACTACTTTTGCGTATCACTTGCCAAAGGTGGCGCAAGATAAGGATCCATCTCATGTATAAAAGTATAAATGTGAAACTATGGCTGCAATGACTAACGAAACAAACACCAAAAAAGATGTTCTGTTTTCATAAAATTAGTAGGAAGCAATCTTTTACATGACACCGTCATTTTTGACTGCCTGCAAGTGGAAACAAGTTTATGGGAAAGAAGTCGAGATTAAGGTGCGGTTTGTAATGGCATAAATTTCTGAATTGCAAAACTCTCAAGGTTAGCTACACAGCCGACGAACTTTTAACCGCAAAATTTAAAATCCCATGACAATATTCCTATCCATTAATAACCAAAAGCTACCGAGCAATCCCCCATTTGTGGAAATTGCGGCCTAATCTACTTGGAGAGTTCATATAGACAATGCAAAATGACACAGCCAGTAACATTAAACTCTGACAGATATAATTTTAAATGCTACATCCTAGAATAAACGAAACGGAAATCGTACATCTGAACTTGCAAAGAACCATCTTACCTCCGGATCATGATTACCCTCCCCTATCCCCACCCCCAAAAGAAACCTCGAGTTCCTCAAATTGGGCTCCATTAAAGTAGTTCACCAAATCATAGAAGAAAAGAAAAGACATTGAAGATCTCAATTTCTAAATTATTAGATCTAAATTCTAAGCAAAGGAATCATCATATAAATGTGCAAATAAATTGAAAAGCCAATAAGATGAACATCCATCACAATTTTTAATCTCCATTTAGTGTTTCATCCAAACCTTTATACATATCATCACAATTTGTAGAGACACAAAGCAGACTCCAACGGAAAGCGAAAATGAAACTCAGTGATGATGAGAAAATATATATATATATATATATATTAAAACAACTGAGAGTGAAAGTCTTATTGTTTTTCTGATCCAGAGAAAAATAAATAAATGTATAAACCAATCTGGGAAAGGAATTCAAAAGCAGAAGGAATTCGAATAAAATCCTAAACCACACACAAATCTTCACTGGAAAATATAAATAAACAAAATCACCTGCAACATTATCTAATGTAATCTCCTCAAACAAATCAAACTAATCCATAGAAATCCAAATCAAGAAAAACTACAGAATCAATCAAACGACAACATCAGCAAAAAAAAGCCATCAGAAATTCAATATTCACCAAGAAACAAACTTTCTCAAAAAGAATCAAGAAATCACCAAATAAGAAATAAAAGATCCACTCACTTAGCCAAACCCTCCTCCAATAAGGCTTGTTCTTCAGGTGTCCAGTCCATAGAAATGGTTTGCTGATGCTGAAAAGTTGGTACACCCCACTCTCCATGCACAGAGTTCCCATTGTAAGAAGAGGTAGAGCCATGGCTTTGTTGATTACTCCCTTCCTTAAAAGTCCCACTTGAACTAGCCATTAAAACATAAACATGCGACAAACAAATTGTACTATAATATTATGAGATGATCAAGATTGAACTAGTTTAAGGGCTCAAGAAAAAGGGGAAAATATAATTATGAAACCAAAAAAATGGAGACCCTTTTGCGGAGAAACCAAGGATTAAGGATTAGAACAAGAGTTAAGCTCCCAAAGATTCTCTAAGCTAATGAATTGAAGTGGTGTGGAGGTGAAGGGGAAAAATAAAGAAAAGTAAGGGGGAATCTCAAGTGCACGTAGGAAGGAGAAAAAGAAGGTAGGAGTATAAAATGGGAAGCTACTTTTTTGTGTGCCTATTTATATATTTTGGTTGCACGCGTGTGAACATGGAACATGATATATATACACACGCATAGAGATACATATATAGATATTATAATATATATAATGGGTGCACTATGCAAAAGAACATATTTGCCCATCCTTAAATTATGAAAATATCGCGTTATCTAGCATTATGAATGCGTCGAGTCAAACTCGAGACTTCAGTAAATGAAATCCGATCAATATGACCCAAATTTATAAACACAAATTCATTAAAAGTGGTTATTTTTAATGGCCAATGTAAAATCAAGAGTAGTCATTTTGAACGGCCAAGATAGGATCGATACATATATGTTGATTTAGCGCATAGTTTCTTAGTATGAATAGCTTTGTAATTACCTAATAAAAAGTATACAATTTTGCTTTTTTGGTTAAAAGGCCGAGAAAAAGATATGGGAATTGAGGCGATAACTTCCAACTCCTATATTAGCAATGAGAAAACATCCCCTGTACAAGTCCATTACATCCGAAAAAATAAAAAACCTCAACATTAAGAAAAGAACAAAAGAATCATGCTATACAATATCACTATGTGGAAAGCTACATATGTACACATCTGTATCAGAATCGTCACGATGCTAAATCAACCACAGTAATATAGCGGCCATAAGTGCCCTCAACCCACCAGGTATCTAATAAAAAGTATCAATTAATTGATTATCAGTTACTTTTCTTTGCAACTTACTTTTCTAAATATCATTTTCCTAACGTGAGCATCGAATAGTTCATATTTTATAATGGAAACTTCAATGACTCTCTGTGACTTTAATTTCAGGCTTAACTGATTATACATATCAACTAGACTTTATAAAAGTCATGTCGACACAAAATGAATCATCGTCATGTTAAAATCAACCGAGTTATATTTCACACCACATAAAAATATTTATGTTTTTATGTATATTTTTTTTTTCCCAAATGAAATTTGACAATGGAGGGTAGAAAAATATGTTGGTTTGGGGAGAAGAGGAAAAGGATTTCCTTTTGGGCAAAGGGGCAAGTGGTGGCTGACGCATTGATAGCATCTATGGTATTTTTTTTTCTTTTTTCCCTTTTAAAAAGAAGAAAGATTTGGAGCTTCTTTATACTTTGTCTTGCTCAGTTATTGGTCGGGAAAAAAGGTTCCAACTTTAAAGTCAGGTACAATGGACTTTCAAAATTTGTGTGGTGGAAAAATTGACATTTATAAAATTATGGTAATGATATGAACATCATTGGAGTTTTGATTTCATGAAAATTGTCAAATTCTTAGATTTTCATGTTGCATGGGTTTATGGTCATTTTGGTTTTGACTAGTATTATTTTATTTTCTTTAAAAAAAATGGGAAGTTATCCTTTACCTTTTGCTTATTACTATTCATTATATATATATATATATAATATTTGTGAATCCTCTTTTTGTGGTGGCTTTTCTATAATATAAATGAGGAATAGGATGTTAAAGAGTACTATTTTTGTCCACAAGTAGTAGTTTTGAGCATTTTTTTATTTTATGAGGAAAAAAATAAGAAGATGAGACAAGAAATGGTGGTAATAATTTATTCAACTTATAATATTAAAAAATAGAAAATAATCAAAATTATCTATGATTAGGATGACTTGTTGCTCATGAGCTTTGCATCTAGACTCGTGGCCCACAAGTTTCAATAATTTTTTATGTTACTAATGTTGAGATATACATGCATTAATTATAATATAATTCACATTAATTTAGTAATATAATATGATATTTTTTTAGTAAAAAGTAATCAAATCATGTGTAATAATTTATTAAATTAAAACTTTCAAGCTTGATTTTGATCTCGACCTTAGAGTATCATTTAAAAATTCAAGTCTAATCAAGCCAAGTCAAGTTTGTTTTAAGTCGAGCTCAAGCACAAATATATTAGGCTTGTCAGGCTAAAATTTTTTCCCTAAACTTGGCTCGGCTCGATTGCACCTTTATCTATGACGGGACCAAAGTGCTCTTAAAATTAGTCCATGTTGACGCCCATGGAAGAATCATGGCATAGTACTTAAAAGCAATCAAAAATAGTAAAGTATAAAAAATCTTTTATTTCTGAAAACGAAATGTAACCAAAAAAAGAAAAAAAATTAGTGAACAACATGTAAAAACGTTAATAGTTCAAATGCACTAATCTCCTAGAATCTATCCTAAATCTAAATTTGATTTCATAGAAAGTTGAGATGAGAAATTATTCTAGTTCCACTTCTTCTCTTCAAAATTGTGATACCTTATCTATGGAATAAAGTTAAAAGATAAATAAACTATGAGAACAGCTAAAGAATGTGTATGCAATTATTGAAGGTTTCTTCATAGACAAATATTTGAGGGCCCTATGAAGCACTAGAGGGAATTAGCCCCAATTTTTGCCTTCATAAGATGCGCCAAAAAAGGAATGAATGTTCTATAATCTTTTGACTATAATAAGTCTAATTTTTTTCTAATAATGTGTGAGCTTTTTTTTTTCTTTTTTTTTAACTACATGATAGTTCAAGGGATTTTTTTTTTCATTGTATAATAACTTGAAAGATTTTTCTTATGCTAATTAATGCATTTAATCTTTGAATATATTAAAATAATGATATTGGCATATTGATTAAATATTGTTGTTTCTCTCTTAAAAATGGCACGGAAGATGTTATTTTGGAATATGTTCCTAAATTTATTGATAAAAGTTGCCCTAATTATGCTAGAGCCACATTTTAAATCCACACGCCAAGGAGGCCTTGGTTTAATAACAAAGTAGAGGTCTTATGACGTAGAGGTTATGAGTTAGATTTTCATCAGCATGCGTGGTTGTTTTTCTACTGTATTCTAAAGTTATTTATGGATTTTTCTACTTTATAGTAGCATGATGCCTAAATTTTTTTTATATATAATCTTCGATAGGTATTAATATATGATAATGTACTAATTGAATGTATTAAGTCATTCTCTCTCTAAAAACAATATACGAGTCATGTTGCAATCACATTTAGCACAATTCATGACGAACAATATAACTCAAAGGTGACAAGTACATATCAGCTAAATATTCTTTCCTTTTGTGCTTCTTCCTATACCAAAACTTAATATTCCTTATTATAGATTTCTTTGATATGAAGGAGCAGGCACTCCTTATTGTGAGCTTTCTTTTGCTTTCATGAATTAGAATATGAAAACTTATAGAAATTTAAAAATTATCTAATGTGTTTGAATTATCCGATGTGTTGGTACGTGACTAATTTTATTTGATTCAAAAGATTGTTATGAATTATTTTTCGAATTAATTATTTTCAAATAATTTTTAATAGAATGTTACACCAACATAATTATTTTATGTGATTCAGGGGATTGTTATGAATTATTTTTCAAGTTATTTAATTATCCTCAAATATGGTGTCCTTGTAATAAAATGACATGACTTATCAATATGAAACATCGCATAGTCCAATATAAAACTATACAATCTTATCCCTTTCTTGATATTTGAGCCTAATATTTGAATAATGAACAATTTAAAAAACAGTTACTATCTAAGTGTCAGTGGCAGATCGACTCGTCACTATAACTTTACAAATCAAACATACGATTAAGTGACATCAGTCCCAATCTCAAACAATAACTGCAATCAAATATGCCCTTAGAATATTTTAATATTTGTAAAGTCTCCTTTGTTTTAAATATATGATTCATGAGAACTTGGATCGAATCATAGCATATGATTCGAAATTCGATGCTGCACAATTTTCAACACTAAAATAATTTAATCCTTCGAAGACACATTTGTCCACCAAAGACATTTTATTTGTAAAAAGGACTATATAATAAACACACAAATCCATATGGTCCTAGATCTAACACCATAGGCCATAAGCCTTGATCTAATTGGCAATAGAAACAATATGATATCCTTTTGTTTTGCTAAATATGTGGATCAATGTGCATGTACAATTTCCCACTACTCAAATCACAATCCTAATTTTTCTTTTCTTTTTTTTTTCCCCAAAAAAGAAGAAAGAAAATTGGGTGTTATGAGAGGAATGAGGATCGAATCCCATACGTTCACTGTGAAAAGGTAGTGACGGTATCACTTTATTCCAAAACAGTGAAGCTATTCTCATTTCTTTTTCTACTTTCATACTTTCAAAAAACAGTGAAGCTATCTTCATTTCTTTTCTAATCGGAAAGCGATCATTCCTAGAAGATTGCAAGGAAAAAAAAATAAAAATTGTAGCATGGCGATAGTGCTACCAAAGTTTAAAATGCATTTTCATTTACTTTTAGCTTTTTACTAGAAATTTTTTTGGCAAAATTTAAGTTAACTTTAAAAAAAAATGATGTAACAACACAATTAGTCGGTTTCTCCTTTAATTTTAATTATATTACTTACAAACTTAATATTCTCAACATCTTTTGATTGTATATAAACTTTACGAAAAATACATTTTTAAAATAAAATTGAGTGTTTTAGCGAGACCAACCAATCATCATACTGTAAAAATAAAATAAGCTCAAACTCAGATCATTTGATTAGTATCAGAACGGCGAGTTATTAATGGAATTCCTTCTTTGCTCTCTGTTAAATATTAATTGGTTCAAGGGCTTCCAAGTTCTAAATACATCAAATGAGCTCCAAATATTTTATAAAATTTAGAAAATATGTTAAATAAATTTAGCCAAACAACCCCTTGAATCAGGCAGACTTTGCAACTCCCTTGCACTCAAACACATGATATTTAAAGTCCAACGTTTAGATGCACAAGATTATTACAAGACTCCCAGGTAACCAGTTACACTACTTGACCACTATGAGTTCCCCCCACAAAACAATATTATAACTGTCCTCCTATAAAGGAAAATGAAGCTATCTTCATTTCTTTTTCTACTTTCATGATCACATACGCTTGAAAAAACACATAATACATACATTTGTTTGATACTCCACTTTATTGTCGAACATAGAAGCCCGATAGCGGCATTGTCCCACCTTCACACATTTAGTGTAAAGTTTTTATCACCAGAAAAGACGATAGAAGTGATCCCAGTATATCAATTGACTTAAACCCACTGACAACTCTAATTTCAGACAATACTAAATATCATCAAATGTCGAACGGCTAGTCATATAATGCACAAGGGTATACAATTGGTTAATAAGGGTGAGAGCTTTTAACATCATGATTTTCTTGTAAGAAAAATGGGACTATATAGAATTTCCATTGATTTGTAATGATATAGTTTCTCGTATCACTGAGATAGTTATGACACGATCAAAATTGACGATACAAAAACCACTCTTCAAGTATGTAACAAATCACCAAAGTGTCTACTATCATCCTAACCTGCACCGGCATGCTCTGAAACGACCTAACAGAGCAAAAGCTCCACTTCATCGTCCTGAGGCGAAAGGTGAGACAAAACCATCACATAAACTGTATGCACAATCAAGGTAAGTGAAAAGATGGTGAAGAGAACAAACATAAGCATACGACTATTACAGCAACAAATGCATTTAGTAGCAAACTGATCTTTTTTAAAGCAAAATTTAGTAGTCCAGTGCAATGTGATAAGCCCAATAATTTAAAGCAACCAATTCACTTTGATAGTAAGAGAAAAGCCCCTGAACATTCCAAGATCTGCATTTTTTTAACAAGTCGGATTGGAACATAGTTCAACCCGTTGACCCGCTCAACCTTGACCATACGATGAGCCCATGTGATGGAACCAGATGACACCATCTAGTCCCAGCACACGTGGGTCTTATCCACCTCACACTATAAATGTCACATGCTATAATACACCTGACTAGAGTGAAATAAAGGTACCACTGATACCTTGGTAGATTTCAATCTTGAATTACTCAATCTCGATTATACTTACTTGACCAAGACTTATTCTTATTATCCTACCTTACTTAAGCATCAAAGGGTCTTTGTTGCGGAAGTCCTAGCCACTCTTAACCATGTCATTTGTTTTCAAGTTATGGCTTGTCTACTGGTTGTATTCAACCTTTCTGCACAACCTAACTTGTTTCTCTGACTTACAAGTAGATAGACCTGAACACACTGTTGGACAAACCCATAGGACAAGCCAAAGATATGGTTATGTTAGAAATTGCACCGACACAGCCTCACAGCACAAATTGTAACAAGAACGTATACAGGAGTGATAGTGAAATCATTTTTTCAAAGTACAAGGATCATAACTAGTGGTTCCTTTCCTTTTAAGCAACCAGCGGTTCCATATTACACAAAATATCAAATATAACAGCCAAACATCAAAAAATTCTCTCTAATTTGAAAAGATAAAAGATATCAATACCTTCAAAAAGAGGTTGAATGCTTCTTCACTGCACAAAAAGAGGCATCATTGTTTAGATGCCACAAGCACTTAGTTAAGAATTTCCTCAGAAGTCTATGACGACAAGTAGTTCCTGCTCAAAAAATTCATTTCTCATCTACTTACATATAAAAAATCCCAACTTAACTGCCATTCTCAGCCACCGCAGTCCTATTCTTGATTAGCTGTTTCAAGCAGAATGTAAACATTTAGCGCGGGTGGATGATCGGAAGAAAATAGGAAATAAAATCGATTCAAATTTGAATTGACTTTCATTATATCTTATCCTAAAGAATGAACTATACATCAACCAGGCACATATAGCTTTACCAATTTGGTAAAAATTCCGCAAGAGAATTTCACTGTAATACTTCAACTTTATCCATATGCAGAAGAAATATGGACAATAAAAATATCAATAAACTCCACAAATGTTCAATAACTATGTCCAAGAAAAAGATACAGTGAATCACCATAACTTAGTCATGCACCAAGAAAAAAAATAATAAAAAATAAAA
>JACFYI010000335.1:33337-54160 GCA_014898755.1 Handroanthus guayacan | reverse complement strand
CTTCTTTTTCTGGATAACTTTGAGACCTTGTTGGCATTATTCCATGTAACATAAGAGGTGGGATGCATCATCCTCAAAGATAAAGATTTGAACCAGGTCAACCAGCTCGAGAATGAGGTCATATGTCACAAGTCCAAAAATCATCCTCAATATAAATATTTGGACTAGCTTGAGAAAGGGATCATATGCAATCATGTCCAAAAATAAATATATTCCATATGCTGGAGACTTTGAAAAATTGCTTTACAGCATACGTGTTGAATGTAATACTTGACACCATTTCTATTCTAGATTCAATATAAATACGATACGATAATTTAAAAAAAAAATAAAAAAGGATATAAAGAGTATGGTATTGGATATGATCAAATGATGTATTGGATATGATTCAATAAAATGTCCAACACATCCACGTCTTGCAGACATGATGAAGCGCGACTTATAACGATGGAGTTAACAAGTAATTATGAAATAAATGAAGTGAGTGAATAATCTTTTAATAATCATATAATTTTAGAGAAATTAGGTAATTAAAAAAATTCTTATACATAATTTGTATGAATCCTAATGCTTATTCTGATCGAAGGACTTAAATTTCAAGGTCTTTTTGTGTTAGTTATGTACTTAAATTTCATTTTTAATATTATTAATGTTTAAAAAAAAATGATGGATCAGTTGGGTAGCTTGAGATATGCATTTTATTACATATTCCAATTTCATAAATTACCAATTAATAATATATAATTAAATACGATAGTTGCATTGGTGTTGTCTCATGTTCTAAAATTTCAGAATTTAATGTATTATTGTATCCATATCATGTGTCATGCCCATAACAACATATACAATTGCGCACTATAATATAAAACTTATTTTTGGAGACTACAAAAGTATATATATATATATATATCATCCCTCAAAAAAAAAAAAAATCAAGAAAGTAAATTAGTTTTATAGAAAAATTAGATAATATGTAAACATTTTTATATCACTATAAAAAATTTGAACAATTACTATAACTAAAAACTGATGTTAATTGAAAAAAGTGGTAGTAGAAAGTCATTTGCTACAATTACACCCTGAATGATTCGTATTTTTTGTGACAATAGCAGAAAATCCGTTACGAATGTCTTCACCTCAGTGTAGCGAAGGTAAATGATATTTCCATCATAGTTTTTGGGATTATTACTGCTACATCCATCACAGCTATTAATTTTAGATTATTGACTATCATTTTTATCACAATTATTAATTTTTAGGTTATAAAAGATTAATATTTTATAATTTATGTCTCTATCTTGCCTAAATAGCTAGGATAGAAAAATATAAAAGAATCCAAGTACCACATCTCTCATAACACAAAATCTTAGATTTCACTTTGAAAAAAGTATTAAGAATGATAAAGAAAGGGAATCATATCAGATACTTTAGATAATTGAGATTCAGTCCTCAAAAGGGAATCTTTAATAAGAATATTCTAAGCAAAGAAAATGTTGGGATTTGCAATGACTATGACACAGTTTCCAACTAAGACCACATGTGATTGACAATGACCACTTTGTCACATTCCAACCCTAAATTTCAATGGTTCAAAATGCACTAACTTGTCGTTTTCATAAACTTTGATTTTCAAAGAATTTATGGCTTTTGTTTGTTTTCATTTTGTGTAGAAAATGTTTTCTTTACACAATATATTCAAACAAAACTTTTGTCTTCTAAGGACAATAATTTGAAATTTTTTCAAAATACCCTTGTTACTTATAAATTATTACTATCTATCAAATCAAAATAAAAATCATATTATTACGTTCACACACACACACACATATCATATATATCATATATAAATTTTATAATTAAAATTATATACAAAAATATTATTTAATTAAAATTTCTCCCTACTAATTAGATAAAAAGTAATTGATTTGATATTTATAGTAAAACTTATCTCATTTCAAAACATAACAAAGCGTTACTTCACTTTTCAAAAATAAATTTTACATATTACCCAAAATATAAAAGGACATTTATCACATTCTCCAATCTCATTTTCAAAATACCATTTTTCAAATACTATTTTACAAAATAATGTCAAACAAAAACAAACATTATCTATAATTTTGATTCACATTAGTGAGCCATCCATAAAAGATTACACAATTGACTAATGACACAATTTTCAGCAAAAGAAATTATAGACCAATTAATATTAATTCAATACTAGAAATTAAATTCGTGACTTTAACTTAAAAAATGATCATTAATTACTGAAGTAAATAATATCGTAATTGAAGATTAATTATGATTAGTTATAGCAGGATTCAAGGTGTGATTATGAATTGACCTTGATTATGAATTGATAATTAAGTAATAACTCTATTATTTTAAAAAATTATTTTTAAAATATATACAAATAATTTATTAGATAGTAATATATATATATAGAGAGAAATTGTCATATATTATTTTTAAAAATATTATTATAAATTGTTATAATAATTGTTATTATTACTCATTATAATTGTTACTCAATAACGATAAGATAAAATTTTAATTTTAATTTATAACCTGTGAAGCTATTTATTATTATAATGAAATTATTCTTTTATTATTTAATTCATTTCATTAATGACGATAAACAAGATATGGCAATAGTGGATTATGTGTCTGCATCAACTTGCATCCTAATCTTTGAGTAAGATAAATTAAATGGATTCCAAAGTCTAATCTCATGAACTTCTCAATTAACATATTTAACGTCACCTTTGCCATTCTACGAATACGTGCCGTAGAATTCAATCCACCTATGTACATATATAGATATATAATATATATATATATAAATGAATTTTTATAATTAATTTTCTTTTTATATTTTTATAATTAATTTTTTTTTATAAAACACCTTGTAAATAGCTCATAAGCTTTAAGACATCACTGGGTATGAATAACTTTTAAAATAAGATCAACCACACACACTAAATAAGTACTTTTCAGTATATTTTCACTTTATATTATAACACTTTGAAGCTAAAGCACACCACACAAGCAACATTTTTTCTTTTGTTTTTTAGTATATACATAAGCAACAAAAGTTCCTTTTAAACCTAAAGAATGTCATGACACCTTTTGATTCCCCTTTTGCATTGATCTATAGGTTCTTTTTTATGCACTTGAACATGAAAATTATACTATAAGGAGATAACAATATTTTTCTAAAAGAAAATAATACGGACAAGACACAATTTATGAGATACATACATAAGATATAAAAATAAATATGCCAAACATTGATAAATTCAAGGGATATCTATCCTTATAGCTCGGAGGTTTAGCATAATTCAAAATATCCCTTGAGGTTTGATAATTATTATTATACCCTTACTATTAATTCAATTGAAATATAATTACAGTTGCACTACATAAGCTGATTAATAATTGCAGTTATCCCCTTTGTCTAGATGATCTACTTTTAATTTTTCAGAATTTTCAAATTAAAGAATGTAATTATAATTATTCAAATCTTAAGGAATCTTTTTTAGTAATTATGTCCAACCTTAGCAATGTCGATCATGTAATTATCCATAAAGTCAATCGTATGAAATTTATGTTAAATAACGTCACTAGACCTACCTTAACCTAAACGGAAGAACAATGTGTACAATATAAACATGTGATAATCAAACCTTTGTAATACTCCCCACTTAATTATATATCCTTCTACTTCTCGAGCAACGAACAACTCCTTTATGAGTTTGATGATTGAATTGAAAATTTATGATATTCGAAATATATAAATCTAATGTCACATACAATAACAATATATCTATATATAATACATATATAGGACATTTAGGGATGTAAATGAGCCGGGCTGAGCTGAGTTGAGCTGTAACCATTTTTCAGACTCGAGCTTGAACTCTAATCAAGTGAACCGAACTCAAGCTCAGAATATACAAAGGGTTTGAGTTCGGCTTGTTTGATTCGAATTTATAACAAAATCATGGGCTTGAGTTCGAGCTCGAAAATGTTAACTATTTTATAAATAATTTAATTTAATTATTTATAACTTTATATATAAAATATTTTTTTTAAAAAAAATACGGGCTTGTGAGCTGGCTCGTGAGCCTATAAACAAGAATTATTAGGCTCAAGCTTGCCTAGAAACCTATACAAGTTCTGTTCGAGCTTGTCTCGAACTTGAATCCTTTGAACTCGAGCTCAAACCAATTCATTAGAACATACCTTCCATGTATTAATAAGTACGTAATGACATGGCATGAATCTAAAAGTTAGTAAACAAGTAGCTTCAAAATCAATTATTGTATGTAAAGGGACAATTGAGGATTAGTCAATCATCATATATATGATTTTATAATATATATATATATATATATAAGAATAGGTTTAATTAATATTGAAATATCAATATTGTTGCTTTCAGATAAGTGCACGTGCTTCCAATGCTAGAAGAGATTAATGAGCACGATTCTTCTTTTTAATTTTGGATGAATTAATGAGCACCACTATTCAACACAAGGGCCAATATCTTATATGATAGTGCGACAAGGGTTAGGAAAAAAAAATTAAAAATTAATTTTAATATAATCCATGTACATCCAATTAACTTTGATTTTGCAATACTTACGTGCTATCAGCACTCAATTGATGGATAAATTATATAAAAAAAATAATAAAATTGATGGATAAAATTATATACTTGTTTTTAATTTCTTAACTTTTTTATTTTTATTTCTCGTGTTTCAGGTATTTCATAATGTGATAGTGATGATTTTCAACCATTTGAAATAACTCAATTGAAGGATATATAAAAAGTTTTATTTTGTTGATTTAAATATAGATTTTCAATCGTATCGAAGTAGTACTACAGCGCACACACATGTGAAAGAATTTGTCCCAAAAGTACATCCTCCAAAGATGGGTGAGAGCAAGGAATTAATTTGTATGTGACTAGTTTGAGAACAAAATAAATGTTAATATACAAGTATTGCTTTTTCAGGTTAATAATGACTAAATTAATCATCAAATCTAAGATTCAGCCATATATTGAGGTCTATGTTTCATCATCATTTACTGATGAGGATTTTAGTCTTAAAATACGTTTCAAGATAGCTCAAGGTCGTGTGTATGGGAATCATATGTTGAGAATCAAATGTGAGAGTATGATATATGGAGTGATACCATGCTTTAAACCAATAACTTTGCTCTACTTATATGAGGTTGGGGGTACGTCAACGGACATGTCCTCGGTGTTAGAGGTATATCTCTGTTGTCCATGTACATTAAATGTAAGTAGTACCCCTTTCGCATGAATCTATGCATTCCTACTGATTGCCTTCCACAGTTCAACACAAGTAGATACTTATTCAAACCCTAGCGTCAATCTTATATCTAACATGGTTGTTGAGGAACCCAATCTAATGACTTTCAACCATTTGAAAGTTATAGTTGTATTAATGTATTAATTCGTCAAGTTGCATTGATTAAATATTTTTGTTATAAGAAAACGACTCGAATACTACATGAGAGAAACAAACTTATATATATGCAACTATTTTAAAATAATAGAAATCTATAAATTTTTTTTTTTAAACTAGACAATGATTGAATCCATCGGCAAATATAGAAGTCTAGCTATCTACACTAAGGTGATTGCCCATTGCAGTGTAATGATAGAGATTTCAAGAATAATCAGGGAGATGAACTACATACAAATTCCGTGTGTATTTTATGTAAAATGACTCCAAATATTATCCTAATTCTTATTTAAATTTCATATCAAAATCAAATTATAATAGGAGAAGTTAATTTAGGTCTTTTTGTAATCAAATATTCATGTTGTGTGATAGATCAATGAATCAACCTTGTAAGACTAGGATGTTTTGTTATTCAATTTTAATTAGGTTTATGTCATAGATTGTCCTACTTAAATTATTATTTTCTCTCTATTCCTTTATTATTAATAAAATGCCTAAAAACTCCATTATTGTCACTTGACAACACCTCTATAAATTACAAGAAAGAAAGGTCAATATTGGTGGTTAGTTCAACACCAAATTGGTTTCCTCAATTTGCAGGTGAAAGTGAAAGAAAACCCCACTTTTATTTTACTTATGGTCACAAATTGCAAAGTCAATTTCAACCCTCCGACCTACATAAAATAATTTCTAAACCTAATAATTAACCGTAAAATAATCACATTTTTTTAATGTAAATATCCCAGCAAGGTAATAAATGCAAGAGATTCTCGATCATGGTGACAGGGCAAAACCAAGATAAAATGTGAAAAAAATAATGAAAAGTAATTTTATTTCGCTTCTTGAAAAGTGTGTAAAATGTTTATATATGGGATATTTATATTAGGATGTAAAAGGGTCGAGCCCCATCTGGATGAGTTGGAAAAAACGAGGTTCGACTCAAGTTCAGGCTCAACTCTTATTACTCAATATTATTTTCAAGTCATAGGCTACTTAAGTTCGAGCTCAAAAAATTTCATAAATATTTTAATTTTAATTTTTTTAAGTTTTTATATATATAAATACCTTTTTGTTTTCTTTATCGAAAAAATGAATTGGTGATTCTACTGATAAAAATAATTGAACTCGAGTTTAGCTTAAACCATATATGAAGGAGGCTCAATTAATATGATTCTTTTCCGTCATTTTTTAATAAAAAAATTGCAATCTCCTGCAACTAATTTTACACTAATTCAAATTAAATTCTTCTTTTCTTGTCCGAATCCATTTAATGTCTTGAGCTAATGGTGAATTATTTTTGGGCTTTTCAGGCATTTTAGGACATGATTTTTCTTAAGACTAAATACATTATGTTGTCACTAAGAGTTAAAAAACACGCCACGTCTCTAATTACTATAAGATCTTGTACCAAAATTAATTAATCACCTTACA
Source organism: Handroanthus guayacan (assembly GCA_014898755.1). Classification (NCBI taxonomy): domain Eukaryota; kingdom Viridiplantae; phylum Streptophyta; class Magnoliopsida; order Lamiales; family Bignoniaceae; genus Handroanthus; species Handroanthus guayacan. The sequence goes on along the minus strand of JACFYI010000335.1, from coordinate 47,231 downwards.
TCACTAAGCCGCACTAACTAATTAAATAATTAAGAAAGTGATTAAACTAAGTTAATGAGATTTTCCGACATGTACGTACATGACAGCTCTAAGTTTAGTTGGCTTAAGATACCAAGTTGTATTAATTAACTTAATAGGGTGTTTGGAATCTAATGCTCATCTTGTACTTGTGATTCTAAGAATCAAGTTGTTGCTTATTTTATATATATACATATATATATATATATAGTGATTCCTCTTTCTCTTTTATAAAGTAAGTACGATATTAAAGATGTGTTAATACAGTTCGATATACCATCGTTTCATATTATTCACCAGTTCTGTTCTCTTTTCTGCTTTTTTATTTTTGATTCATTATTTGTCTGATTCTTACACTTTCTTGAAATTTTCAAAGTTCTTTTTGTATTTATTACTCCTTTTCACTTCTTGACTTCTGATTCAAATATGGTATCGTAATTCAAACATGGAATCGCTTTTGATTGCGACAATCAACATGTTGATGTTATTATTATTACCCATAAGGTAAGATATTTTCCTCCATTGAAATGTATGTATACATATATATAGTCAAAACTTTTATAGGAATTTGTCTTTTAAAATGATGTCGGCCGTTTCTAACTTTATTGTTGCACAATTAGAGCAGCTTGCAATCTATTCTAATTGATGAAAAGAAATTGAATGTCAGTGAGAACAAGTTAAATAATAACTCAAAACTTTTTATTAACAATTAATAGTAAATAACAATAATTTGTCCATTATTTTAATAATATATATATATTAATTTTCTTTTACTTTCTTTTATATATATATATATATATTAATTTTCTTTTACTTTCTTGCCAAAAAAACTTTATTGTGACAATAGCTTGGGAAAATTTCATTTTCACACCATCATGTCACTAAATGATATAGTTTCCCTCAGCTCCTATTTCATATTTCATTACATTGTATCTTTTGACTTTCTAATTTTGGTCACTTTACGTCCCACTGACAAATTCTGAGTTAGGAGTTAATAACAGTCCCATTTTCAGTGAGAAAGTTGGGAGGCAATGTTATGAGATGTAAAAGTGCGGGACGCAATGTAATTTGGTCACTTAGTTGAGGGACAAAATGAAATTTTCCTACGTATGATTGTTTGCCGAGTAAACGAAATGTAATCTCGACTATTAACAATTAATAGGACAATCGGTGCTAGAATGAGATTTGATGAAAATTAGAAATATTCAAAATATAATGTGATGAGATATGAAAGTGTGAAACGCAATATAATATATGAATTAGTCATTTAATTGGGTGACCAAAAGTAAAATGTTGCCGTGTGACAATTAATGAAGTATGCTTAAAGTATGATAATAATGTAAAATAAATATTACTATTATCAAAACATGACGTAATTTATAGCATCATCTGGCAATTCCTGACATTTTTGTCAGTGAGGAAAATTTCAATAAATGAGGGAACAGTTCAAGAAATTTACTCAATATCGCAAACAAAACTTCCTCGCCCAAAACCTGGAGAAATTCTACAACTTTTATAATTTCTTTATCTAGAAATTATTTTATATCTGGATATTTTCACTCTGTTTTTCTTGTGATATATGTAAGTTTCTGATTCTTTGTTATTCAAAAGTGGCTTTTAATCTCACCCACCTTATTACCCTTCCCATGTGTGTGTGGGTTTCTTTTTTTAAAAAAAAAAAAATAATAAAATTTCGAGAACTATAATTTCAGCTTGTGTTTAAATGGGTTTTTGAAGGGTTTAAAGTTTCAAGCGAATACTCTCACAACTAGCTCAAAGGTTGAGGCATTTTCTTGGTATGCAAAATTTATTTCTTGGCATGATTAAATCATAAAAATGAAGTTTAAGATATATGGCTGGAGTTTCTAGTTAGAACAGGCAAGAGAGAGTGGAGAAATTAAAAATTCTTGTCATTATCTGTTTCCCTTTTGTTTTTTGTGTTTGTTTGTTGTTGTTTTCTTTCTTTCTTTCTTTTTCTTTTGTTTTTTCCCCATTTTTTCCAATTTATTTGTGAGTCTAGCTGGGATTTAGTGTATGGTTCATAAGGTGTTTGATTTGTTGTCTGACTGGTGAATTGTTGGATTCTTGCAGGAGACTCCCTGTTTCGGTTAATTAGAACTTCTGTCTTCTTCTCCATCAATCAAAATTTGCAGTAAAATAAGGTAAATCCCGAGAAATTTTCTGTCGTTTTTCTTAATTGTTTCTTAGTATATAATCACCTCATTTATGCATGTGTTTATAAGCATTGAAAACAGACTACTTTGAATTTGTCTTTTTTGCAGTTCTTTTCTGAATGTAGAGTAAGTTGATTGGGAAATTGAGCCGAAATATTGGGGATGGATTGGTATAAGTGTGTGTAGATTTGGAGGAATATTTTAGCCAATTATATTCAGGTTTAACTGGTTATTTGGCTGATGGATAGTATTGTTGTGACATCGATGGATGATGTTGTTCGAGGATTGAATTTTGAGGATGTGTCAAATAATGCCGTGGAGGTTATGAACTACGAGGAGTATGACGGATGTTGCGGTACCCCTTGTACTTCGTCTGGTCAAATGTTTCCTTCCGTTTTTGCACCGCTAGACGGTTTAAACTATATGGAACAATATGTTTCAAGAAGTCCCATAGGGGATTGCGATATTGCGGGAAATTGGTTACATGGTGGAGATATAACGATGTTTCCTTTTGGTGTTGATGACATGGTTGATGTGATTGAGCAGAGAGATAGGAGCTTGAGAAAGGGTAATGCAACAGCTAACGTAGAAATTAATGTGATCCCAAGGCCTCTTAAGGAATCAGTAGACGAGAAAATTCTACGTGCACTTTATCTTTTCAAAGAGTGGTCCGGAGGGAGCATTTTGGCTCAAATATGGGTTCCGATGAAGAATGGAGACAATTATGTCTTGAGCACTTGTGAACAACCTTATTCACTCGACCAGACACTTTCAGGATATCATCAAGTGTCTAGATTATTCACTTTTGCCGCAGAAGCGAGGCCAGGTTCGTTTCAAGGGCTCCCTGGACGTGTGTTTGCGTCAAAGATTCCAGAGTGGACGTCAAATGTGATGTACTATAGTGAAGCAGAGTACTTAAGGGTGCAGTACGCTATCGATCATCAAGTTCGTGGATTGATTGCTTTGCCTGTCTTTGAGGATGATCCATCCGAAAGGTCTTGTTGTGCTGTTATAGAACTGGTGACTACTGAGGAAAAGCAGAATTTTGATTTGGAGATGGACAACTTTTGTCGTGCACTACAGGTTCATTTCTCGACTAAACTTTCTGAAGATGAATTTTTTCACTTCTATTTTTATTTTTATTTTTTTGAGAGGTTCTGAAGATGAAATCGAAAATGCTGAAAAATAGATTTCATAGCTTTCACAAAGTGCTGGAACATAAATTCCAAGAAGCAATCATCTTAAACGAGTTTAAGTTCTTGTTGTAGCTGGGATTCAATATAAGTTTTCAGGAAACTATTCTTTTCAAAGTAATCGTACTTTATCATCTTAGAACAACAACAACAACAACAACAACATTTTCGGCAGGATATTCTGCCATGATTCTTCCAAGTAAAATGACTAAGTTTAAAAATATTTTCACCTGCTTAAAGATAAATTTGGAAATTTCGTTATTTGAGGAAGAAAAAAATGGCGAAATATTACAAGCATTGGTCTGCTAAAAATTTATTCGCTAAAAATTTATTCGGTTTTTTTTATGATAAAAAATGTTAAGTGACAACAATACATGGAGTTATCAGTGAGTGGATGAAAATATCCATGAAAATTTAGTCACGTGCCTGGGATATGGAAGAATCCCGGCAGAATATTCCATCAGAAACATTCAAAGATGTTAAAGTATAAAAACACGTCTAGTGTAGATGGCAAAAGAAGTTCAATAGAAAATGTGTATTAATTGTATTAAACTCTTACTTGTTAACTTTTCAGGCTGTGGATTTAAGTAGCACTGTGCCTCCTCGACTTTATTCCCAGGTTTTGATCAAAACTTCTATTCGATTATCTTTATTTGACCATCGTGACATTCGACTACTTTCTAACTTCTGTCATTACTTTACAGAGTCTCTTGAAGAATCAAAAGGCTGCTTTAGCTGAGATAACAGATGTTTTACGTGTCATTTGCCACGCTCATCGACTGCCACTTGCTTTAACATGGATCCCATGTAGTTACACGGAGGATGCTCATAACGAAACTATAAGACCACACGTGAGAGGGAAAAATATTGGCTCGACCGAGAGATCGATACTCTGCATACAGGAAACGGCATGTTATTATAGTGATGCAAATCTGCAGGGATTTGTGCATGCATGTGGAGGACATTTTCTTGAAGAAGGACAAGGAATAGTTGGAAAAGCTCTTCAGTCGAATCAACCCTTTTTTTATCGTGATGTGAAGGAATACAATATAAGTGAATATCCACTTGTTCATCATGCGCGTAAATTTGGCCTAAATGCAGCCGTTGCAATCCGGCTAAGAAGTAGTTATACGGGTGACGATGACTATTTATTGGAGTTCTTTCTTCCTGTAAATATGAAAGAGAGTGCAGAACAACAATTCTTGCTTAATAACCTCTCGAGTACAATGCAGAAGATCTGCAGGAGTTTGAGAACAGTGTCGGATGAAGAATTGGTCAGGGAAAATGATTCTAAGGTTGTGGGAGAGTCGGTTATAATCGATAATTTGAACTCTGTTGACAGGGTATCCCGAAACATATATGAGTTAAAGCCTACGGAAACAAAAGACAATGATCCTCCTGAACAGGTACCGTTTTGTTTTCGTATTTAAACAATGAATCCTGTGCTGTCTCTCACTGTCAATGATGTTAATTTTGAGCAACCTTGTTGATTTCAAGTAGACGATAGTTGAGAAGATACAAGCTTGTCCTTTAAGGATATTAGAACTGTTTTAAATGTTTCCTACAATTTATGCAGACGATAGTAAAATTAACTAAGCAGACGGAGAAGAAACGAAGCACTGCTGAGAAGCACATCACCTTAAGTGTTCTTCAGCAATATTTCTCCGGCAGCCTTAAGGATGCGGCAAAAAGCCTTGGTGGTGAGTCAATGGTTGCCCTATCAAAATTTCAATTTTTTCCATGTGTTTTACTTGAAAACTTTTGACGCCACCTTATATCTCCTGTTTCGTGTTTTTGTAGTCTGCCCGACTACTCTCAAACGGATGTGCAGGCAACATGGGATCTCGAGATGGCCGTCTCGTAAGATAAACAAAGTTAACCGTTCGTTGAAGAAAATACAAAGAGTGCTTGAATCTGTTGAGGGGGTGGAAGGAGGACTAAAGTTCGATCCAACCACCGGAGAGCTTGTGGCTGCTGCTGCTGCTGCTGCTAGCTCGATTATCCAAGAGTTCGAACCGGGTAAAAGTTTTCACTTCACCTGTCACAATCATTCGGCTGATCAATCGGATTCAGTTATCCAGACTGTAGTATCGGCTCCTTCAACATCTTGCATTACCAATGTGAAAAATGAAGGATTATGTCTTTTAGACGTGAAACCACCTGTTGTCGAAAGTTGTGATGAGTCAAGATTGGCTGCATTAGATACAGGACCGTCTTGGCCGGCTAGTCTAAGTACCGTGCCTTGGATGACTTCACCTGATGCCACGACAATATCTCAATCTTGCGTCCCTTCTGGACGCTCAAGTTCCATAAACTTTTGCAGTGAGATAGACGACAGGTTAAAAGGGAACACTATGATCAATCGGAACGATGGAGTAATCGAACATAGCCAACCTACATCGTCGGGCATGACGGACTCATCCAACGGGTCGGGATTGATGATGAATGGAAGTTCGTCAAGCTCAAGAAGTCTGGACAAAAAGACACCTTCAAAGACCGAAGCAAGCTGCGTAGATAGCGGGACGAAAATTTCGGTGAAAGCTACTTATAGAGATGATAAAATTCGGTTCAAGTTTGATCCTGTTGCAGGGTGTTCTGAACTATATGCAGAAGTGGCTAGCAGGTTCAAACTTCACACGGATTGGTTCCAACTCAAGTATCTCGATGACGAAGAGGAATGGGTGACGCTGGCGACGGATCCAGATTTGCTTGAGTGTCTCGACGTATTAGAGCTTCTCGGTACGCGAACCGTGAAGTTCCTTGTTCGTGATCTGCCTAATGTTCAGGTACAAAGAAATGGGTCGGGTTTTGGCCCGGCTGGACAATGACCCTTCGATACTCAAAAGTATCAATGAATTAGAGAGAGCAAAATTAGAAAATGAATTTGATGTTGTCAAGTAAGATAATTATATTAGTAGAAATGTGAATTATTATTTTCAATTGTACAGCTAGTCTTAACTTATTCTCACAGATAATTTTAGTTAGAGAGTATTAAGCTATTGAATTTCGAATTATGGCCTTAAAATATGCTATGATACTTCTCATATAGTATAACGTGCACAAAGTTTGATGCTTGTGAATTTAACTTGAATTGCATAGATGATATTTCACTTTTTGGGTGGCTATTAGGGGAAGTTTGTTGCATATTTCATCTCTGACTCATGTACACAAGGGGAAAAACAATGTGTACATATATATATATATAACATCATGGAGAATATTCATTTGTTGATAAGATTTCTCATTTTACAATGATATGACTTCAATTATCTTATCACTAATGTTCATTCACATTTTATGCATTTGTATTTAATAATATAATTAACAATTGTAGGATTATAATGGTACTCGTTGAGTCATATAAAGGTAATTATATGAGTTACAGTTATGAGTAAGCAATATTAATACGGGCATGTTCAGTATACTATATAGCAACATAACGAAATATGAACATTTTAGGAATATCGCGCGCTAGAGGGTCCGATACTTTAAAGATTTGCATATAGCATGCACGTAGGCAATATATTTTGTTCCATGGTATGTCTTATGTAACTTTTGTGCGGGTGTGTGTGTTTGTGTCTGTCTGTCTGTCTTTCCTTCAAGTCCAGATGAATTGAAATGAGATAAAACCAAGAAAAAAAATGATAGGATTAGAAAAGGAAAAGAAGAAAGCTATTACTATACATGAAACAAGCTCAAAATATACATGTAACCATCTCACAAGGGAAATCTAAAGCCCCTCTAACTCAAATGGGCTCTCAATGATCAGCTACCAGATGTGCTTAAAACAATAGTGTACTCAAAACAAAAATTGAAAGAATGGGTACAAGAAGATCCACCCCTCCTCCGCGGCATCCTGGATTGCAAATGGACAATACCATCAGTTTCCCGAATGAAAAACAAAACCAATCTATATGTCAATTTGAGTATGAATCGTGTCTTCCTCATTTTCATAACTCGCCTTTCTCAATTAGAAACAAGGTGGTAAATGGCCAATGTGACTCGTCTGAGTCACGATCTTATTATGCAATAGTCTTTCGTTATACAACTACTATCTCTATATCACTTCTCGCAAAAACTGCCATGCTTAACAAAATGACTACGTTGAAGAGCCAAATACGAAATAATATTACCTCAACGCCCTGAGGTTTGACCTAATATAGAAATATTGTATTTGGTTTGAGATATTTGAGATATTACAATAACACCCCGGTTCATTAGATTAACAAGTGGTCTTCTGGTAATATTTCAATCAATGGATTATTAGGGAGTCTAATTATAGTATCACACATGCTCTGTTAAGTTTTCCATCAGTTGAACTAATGATGGGGGCGTTATTGTAATTACAAGGAGTATTAACTCCTTGTAATTAGACACAGACCTCAGGGTGTAGAGGTAATTATCCCCTTCAAAGAAAAGGGTTCAGACATTGTTTTTCTGAAGAGTGGGGGGAGCGAGGTATAAGTTTGGTTTGAAGGTGATTTCATGGCTTATTACTGAAAAAATTGAATTAATTAAGTAGCAGCACTAACAGGTCGACGAAATGTAGAAATACGCACCAGGATTACCCAATGTTTCTGACGTAGGTAGTGCAGGCAAAGACATTTCTGAACATTCAAGCAGAAACTCAATTAGGAAATGTTTCTTCAGACATTCAAGCGCATCATTGAAGAGATTAAGAAAAGGGCTTTCATTGATTACCAGGAGCACAAAGAGACAATGATGTGATGGACGATGATGATGGCCATGGAGCTGCAATATTGTCCCTCAAATCACAAGTGATGCTGAAGCCTGTTACATTATCAAACACCATATCAGCTGCTAGGCTTGGCAGTAGACACCCTGCATTCAGGTTAAAAGATTCTTCATTAGTAATTTCCAAAACTTGTTGAAACTACTTTATTGCATCTCATGGAAAGCAAAAATTAAAGGGATAATTACCTCAAACACCCCCCGAGGTTTGGCATAATAATCAAAACAACCCCTGATGTTTGGATAATTACCAATACTGTTAAGTTGACGAATATTACAAAATTACACTTCCTGAAAATCATGAAATATTACAAGTAGACCCTTGGATTAGGAGGTGTGAATGTAATTATGCTTTAGCTTAGGTGGTGTAACAGTAATTAAGGGTCAGCTGAACTGAAAAAGTAGTAATATAATGGTAATCATCCAAACCTCAATGCGCGGTAATTATGCCAAACTTTATTGGGTGCAGAGGTAATCATCCCAATATTAAAATATGAAACAACACAAGACAATATCTTGTAGAGTAGAACATTAAAAGAAGGTTAAAGCAACGTGCCTTCTTGTCCATATGCTGCTACAGCACAAAAACAAAAGAGGAAAAAACAAAGAGATAAACCTGATCAGCACCACAAATAATGTTACGCAAGATTGAATTGTGAAAAGTTTGATGCTCACCTTGGAGACTAAAATCTTTTAAGTCCACATCACAAAGCTCGTAAACATTTGCCATCACACCACCCTTTTGCAGCATGGAGCCAAACACAGTTGCACATATAATCGCTTGCTTATTTGTTATCAACATTTGCTTTTGTATCCCGGCTATGTAAGTATTTAATGAGCTACAACATGAAGGACTCGGGGCAGCAACATTACGGCATGCAGCAATTACTTCTGTAGGCTGTTTCAAGTCCAGAGGGCAAGCTGCATGGAGGAAGGTGAATATTTACAACCCAATAGAATACATTTATGCATCATTACACTGTAGCAATAAGTCGAGTACAATGACATCTATCAAAGATTCCCTTATTCAATTTCAGATTATCTTGATATGAGTTAGGTTACATAAAAGTCAGAAAGTGCCAAAGCATATGACATCATAAATATGCAATTCACTTGATCATGCACTCTATCATTGCATTTGCTTCAGTTTTCCGCAATTATTTAACATAAGAGGCGATAAGATATCTGATTAAGATTCATTCACAGCTTCACACAACATGAACTAAATCGTCAGACACCACAAAGTTGCTGAAACACACAATGGAGAAATCCGTAAACCAGAGCAAGTTTACGGAACATTAATGATGCATCATAAGTCACTGAAATGAATTTCATTCTAAAATACCAAACCCAGAAACTAGAGTTATCTTCCCAATTGTAGAGTACAACAGTATCATCAAAAAAATAACTAACAAAAAAATAACTAAAGCAGCGAAAGCATCTACCGAGTTCATAACTTACCATGAGGTATCACAATCTGAAAAAAAAATCAGCCAAATTCTAATAAAATTCTTTTGTGCCCCTCCAATGGAATGAAGTTATGTAAGGAAAGACAAAGAATGCTGACACATTGACATGGGGTATGAAGTCTTCTCGAGTACAAGATCAATAAGCTTAACAATGAAATGTAAATAGGCAGGCACACACCTTTGTTAACTTTGCAGGACGACAATATTCGAAAGGCTTTGTCGGCAGAATCATGTGGAAGGTTCCTCGAAATCCATGAATAGACCACCCCTTTGCAATCATTAAGCATGTCTACATGATTAGACAGTCCAACTGCATTCTTATTATCATTCATGTATGATTGTACTCCTGATATCTTAAGTGCAGCCTCCATAATTACAGGCTGACAAATTGGTCTACAGCATTCCTTAAGAGGATCAATCGTGCTGCAAGCATCTAATAATTTGCTCGTGTTCACTGTTTTCTCAAAAGTGGTTATGTCCTTCACGGGACACGAGCCAGCGGTCAGATTTGAAGATTTTGTAGAGCATATTGTTGGTATGGAACTGTTTGCTCCTCTGCTGGCTAATATGCTCACAATATCTTTAAAACAATCATCTGCAGCTGCATTTTGTAGAACTAAATTATCCGAACTGGTGCTATAGAATCCCTGGAATATGTGGAGCAGACTACTGAACTGCGGGCAGCATATAACATTTCCTACTACTGCTGCTAATGGCTGCGTACAGTCGGATGCTGTTTTTTCCATTATACTTGAAATGGCAGAAAAATTTACAGGGCATCGTCCAGTCAAGACTGGATCATAAGTACTTGGATAGGTAGGATACATTGGCGGCAAAGAACCACCAGGGAAGGAATAATGTGGAATAACAGTGGGTGATATTTCAATCGGTTCAAAAGTTCCGGTTTTGGGTGGGCTAGCTAGCATAGATGCTGATGAAAGGTGAGTTGACTCCACTGTCTCCAGAGCCACCACATTCTCAAAGCTACATAGCCAGATACTAAACTGTAGTAACCAAGGGAACCAATAGCCTGCAATCCCATTAAATGTGCATCGATAATGGGGACATAGAAAGTTATCCATTACATGCAAGTATGCATCTGAATGAGGTATGGACAAGTACAATTCAAAGAATTACATTCCAAGAATAAATACTCCATATATCAAGTTTTTGCACTTCCAAACTATGCTTGGATCAAGGTATTTCCCGAGGAAAATGAGAAGAAAAAGTTAAAAATGCAAGAATTAAAGCACACAGCCTTATCATTTGAAGCATAGAAATAATGTTCCTTTGATTCTCCTCCTTGAAATCCAAGATCCAGACAAACACCAGCATGAACTATGAAGCATTTATTACTAGAAGCCATATTAACAGATTTTGGAAGAGCACGAATAATGTTTCTATTACTTCCCAAGAAGGCAAGCAAACAAGATATTTAATGCCAAAACTTTGCATATAAATAACAATAATCCTTACCCTTGAGCCGAGTAGCAGTTTTTACACAATCCATAACGCCCACTAACCGTCAGGCAACATGGAGTATTGTGTTACAGCCTCACAGGTTAATTATCAGATACAAATAGGTGGTTGTCAAAACAGTGCATCAATACCTACAAAACAAGTTTGAATGCAATAATAAGTTGAAATGTAAATAGATAGAAAGTGACACAATCAGAGCAGAACTTTAAGAAAACAGTAAGCCAATCTAGTGGCTAATATGCTAGATTTGTTGCTTAAACGTGAAAAATCAGGCAAATTTTGCTGTGGTTCTGCCTCAACAAATTATCCTTAATTCCCCTGCCATAACTACGTCCTCGACATGCAGCCTTCTACACATTTAACTAAGTGTCAATCAGCAGAAATGCCAACATAAATTAGACATATTATGAGACCAAAGATAACAACATTATTCCTTTCACCACTCACTATTTTTCCCTTATTCCAGTTTATACCAAAAGAATAAAAGCACATCTTCAGTTCCTCTTACTTTAATTCCAAAATCCATGTCCAAAGATGCCAAAAGCCCCAATCATCTAATTATCACCTACTTCTGGGAACAAAAAAGAAATCTCAAATCAACACCAAAAAAAAAGGAAAAAGAAAAAGAAAAAAAAGAAAAAAGAAGAAGAAGAAGAAGAAGAAAAAGAAGTACCTTTTGGTACAAAACACTATTGTCTTCCATTAACTCCAAACATTTTCAGCTTCTCAACAAAATCAAGAAACCCTAGAACCCGAAATCACAAGAATCTATTCATCATCAAACAAACTCAAACACAAAAATCAGAACCAAAATGCAACTCAAAAAACCTCCAAGATCCAACCCGAAACAATACAAGCCATCATTCACCACAACAAACAGCTCAACCAGCAACAAGCAAATCTACAAATACACACATAAAACAACTAAAACTGCACTTTTCTTCCAGCCCGAGCAAAAATCGGAAAAAGGGTTCGGCATTATACCTGAAGAATCCAAATCCAGTGAAGTTTCCAAGATCACTTGCCATAAATTACACGGAAATTCAGGGCTTTAAAACCAGCACCCAGAACCCATCAAAAGATTAGCTAAATGCCCGCCTGCAGGCAATTGGAGAAAAGGGGGAAAAGGTAGAAACCCTAGCGAAGTTTGGGAAAGTAGAGCTGAATGATTATGGGGATAAAGTGAGAAAGAACTGAGGAAGCTTTACTAACTTTTCCTCTTTGCCTATGGCCTTTCTTTTCTTCCTTTTTGGTGCTTTTTTTATTTTTATTTTTTTAATTATTTATTTTATTTTTTTTTCGTTTCGTTCTTCAGTGAAATGATAACTGTTATGGAAAGTGGTGAGGGTCCATCTAACCACTACCTTTTTGCTAAAAAAGGGCCTAGGAGGCCCACTAGCCTATAGTGGGCTTAGCCCATGTCTAAGGTTGGCCCATTAGTTATTGGGCCTATCTGCCCAATGCAAAAGTTTACTTTTCAGATCCATATGATATGAAATAAATGAATTATTTGGATCTAAGCATCATTTAGAGGCTATTGCATGTGTAGCTCTTCAAAATACATGAAAGTATATATATATATATATATATGAATGTGCTTTGGTAACCAACTTAATGTGGGTCTTACATGGTTTGACATCATTTCCATCTATCAGCATTTTGATAATAGTTGTAAGAGCGAATAGCTTATTCGAAAATACCGATAGATCTTCTAAAAAATGACAAAATTTCAAAATCTTCTCAAACCAAGAAGCTGCTAGGTTAATCCCTTCACCCTAAAAGTAAGAAACTGTCCATTTAAATGTAATATTTCAACAACTATAAACAAAACTTACCAGTTGATTCATTTCATAAATTCAAATCCATCGATATGTACTAGCATATTGATTCATGTTCACTAGATGCAATAGCAAAACTATGCTACATAGAGTATAGATTCACATGCATCAATATATAGTGGAGTATGGATTTTTATTTAATAGAATACAATAGCAATTAGTGCTATATAGAGTATAGATTTCATATTCATTAACATATAGTAGCAAATTAAGTGCTTTAAAAAAATGATTGTTATGTCTTGAGAGACAATTATTAAAAACTATAAGAGTCAGTACATGACAAATTTGTACTTAAAAAGCCTAACCAGCTCTCGCCTCAACTAAGAAACTGATGAACAAAAAAACCTCACCAATTCGGTTAAAGCTATCCATCAAAAGTTAACCTACTTTAATCACATTAACATTGTAAGGTGCAACGAATGATTAGGTATTGTGAAAGGAATGAAGATTTAGATTTTTAGGATAATTCAAAAGCCTTATAATAATATGTCCTTTGTAACATATATATACTTGACTCCTCAAAACAATGCAATCCTTAAAAAATTGATGTTTAAAATTGGTTCCTCGTTGTAGGCAAAATCATTAACAAGTTTTATGTAAATAAGGGAATAAATTGATTTTAATTAAAAATATAACCCTCTAAATTCCAAAATACAATCCTGACTCCCTTTTAAACTTGAATCAAATAATGCAAAGCTTATTATACAATTTCAACTATACATAATTAATTGAACAGTATGTAATAAATGAGAAAAGTCACAACATAAATATTCCTCAACTTAATTACATATCATAAATTGGCATAATTAATAATGTAATAAAAAGCACCAAGATCACATTACATGAAGGCACTTAAATAGTTGTTTCACGTAGTTGTATCCTAGCCAAGGCATAATGGAAGTTAAGGTGGCTTTCTTAGTTGCCCTTCCCATCTTCGCTTCAATTGGTTAGCCACAAAACCTCCTCTCCCC